>JXCR01056731.1:355870-377250 GCA_002079205.1 Phalaenopsis hybrid cultivar | reverse complement strand
ACACATCAGTTCAAATGGTTTCTCCCAGTTAGGTGAAACTATAATAGGGGTTGTGATTAATTTTTCCTTTAATAACTAAAAGCATTTAAATAGCTTTCAGTAAATTCAAATTTCTTGTCCTTTTCTAAAAGTTGACNAGGTACTCACTATCATAATCATGTCGGCGTTCTAAACCTCCAATCCTTTCACTTATCAATTCTATACTCTTCAGANTCATATAAATAATTTTTGAAAATATTGAAATAGAGGACATCTAATAGTTAATCTTTTTCTTCTCTCCCCCAAACTCAAATTTTTAAATATAAAATAATACAGGTGGAAAGAAAAACTATAAATATAAATCATACCTCAGTATTGTAGGCATTTTTATCATTCTGAAATTTCTACAGGTCTTCTCAAATTTTTACTTCATCTGGTCTGTAATATTAGGAGTCTTCTACACTATAAATCATTAGAGGAATTTCTGGGTAATGAAATTTTGAAATAAGTATAAAACTGAAATATTAAATAAGCACAACATTTCCTAACACAACCACAATACTAAACAATTAAAACTAAAATAAGAAATAAAAATCACATTACGTTACAATCCACAGTACTACTCAACATCTATTAAACACACATGCACATTTAACTATAACACTTACTTTATAACAAAATTTAAAATTATCCAAGTACACAAAATAATAAAAATGAAAGTCCAAATACACAAACATCCATTTCTATTACAAAAGATCACAGAAATAAAAATACAAATGTAAGTACATCAATTTCATTTTATATCAAAATCCCAAGCTATATCTTCATCTCCTTGATCAGCAGGTGGATTGGGTTGATACTGAGTATATCGGGGGCACTCAGGAAATGTAACATCAGGCTCACCTCTGTAGTATCGGGCTTGAGCTTCATAATAAGCTACCTCAAAATTTGAATGCCTCTGCAGGTACTCACTATCATAATCATGTCGGCGTTCTAAACCTCCAATCCTTTCACTTATCAATTCTATACTCTTCAGATGCAAGGTTAACTCACTCATCAAATCAGAGAGGGTAGGGGAACTAGAAGGTGGAAGGTCATAACTTGTAGAGGGGACATCTCTACTAGTAGAATGTTCTTAACTTCTACTCCCAGTTCTCCATTTCTCATGGGATTCATAAGTCTTTATATTAGTCTTACTAATGGGTTTCATAGGATAAACTCATTCTTCATCTCCAAATTCTACTCCAGAAAGTTTGCAAATTGCATAAATAAGTCCAAGATGTCCTAGACCTCCACTAGTCTCACTCCTCGCTATAGTCAATATATCCTTAAGAATTATTCTCCCCACATTTATAGTTCTACTATTCTGAATACAGAAATTCAGAATAGCTCCATCTCTAGTTACCTCACTATGGTTATAGGTCGGTAACAGAGTAGAATAAATGAAATAGTGCCACGCCTTAGAGATGGCATTCAACATGGAAGTAGAAAAATTTACCCGTTCTCGTTATATCTTCCATGTTCATTTCCCATCAGTGAGAAAGTTGATCACATCATTGAGGGGGCCTTCCATCCTACTGAAGAATTCAAATTGGCAGCTGTAAGAGTCTGAGACTTCATAAAAAGTGTTGATGCGGGCGACAGTAAACTCAACAGGGAATCCACGCACTTGAACGATTCCATCATCAGAATAAATCACATTGGCGTAGAACTCCTTCACAACATTTGCATCAGCTTTATTGGTGGTGTAACAAAAGTTTTCCCACCTCCGCTTGACAATAACTCGTTCGATTTCTCCTCCCGGACTTTCAAAAACTCGATCTTGTATGCACTTCTTTCCTTTAAAAATGGAAGTAAATTTTGTTTGAGCCATCAAATTGACGAAGCGAGACTCGTCAAAATCAACTCTTCTCTTTTGCCATGGAGCCATTTCAATCTAATCAAATTTATAGAAAAATTCCAAAAATTACTTCAAATATCCAAATAATGGCTTCCAATAGGAATTCTAAGAGTTCAACATTAAGATCCATGAATTTCTTCTCAAATTTTCTTCACATTCTCAAATTTTTTAAGAGTTCAACAATAAAATCCATGAATTTCTTCCCAAATTTTCTTCACATTCCCAAATTTTTCGGATCTCCTCAATGTGAAAGAAATTCATGGTGGAAATCAAATATTTTTAGCTTGGAGTGAAGCTCTTACCTAAAGATGATCAAATCCGATGTCAAAAAGCCCCCTCCCAATCCAAGATCTTTCAAGCCCTAAGTCAAAAATGGCGTTTTTAGGAGGAAGGGGATAATGAATATTGGCGGTTGAATGGTCAAAATTGCGGTTAAATGTGTTTTTCGTGAGCTCGCCGTCGGCGGGGTCGATGGCGCCGTCAGCGCGCTTAATTGGAATTTAAATCCTAATTCTCGGGAAAATCCCGCCGTCGGTGGCGTCGAGGTCGCCGTCGGCGGGCTCTATTGATTTTGTCCAAATTCCAAATTTTTGCGATTTCGATCAATTCCAAGCCTAAACGACATCCGTTTAATCATTATAGACATAATTTTAAGTAACTAAATGATGTACTTAGCACATATAAACTTTCACAACACAAAACATCACATATATATATAAATTCCAAGGGGTACAATATACGTTACATAACACACCTAAGTTTGGTATTTTCTCAACCTCAATACATTAATTGAGCATCGCAATCCAAGCCACAACACTCAAAACTCTGAAAACAAAACTCATATGCTTAGTCTCAACTATACAGAGATCTATAAGCATAATTCTAAAGCAAAATAAATACAAAGTTCAAATCAAAATACATAGATAGACATATAGGTATTAATATAAATCTACTAATCCTCAGACTCGATACTCGATTCTCCTTTGAGATCGCCCATTGATTGCACATGAACGAAGAGGTTGTAGAAGGGTCGGAATGGAAATTCTTCAGTAGAATCCTCCTCAATCAGTTTCATCCTCCTCATCAGTCGTATCAAACTGTCTTCTAAATGTTCAGAATGTTGGAAATGTTCCTTCATCCTTTAGTCCAGATGATCGAAGAAATCGTAGATATTATTAATTGCATTCATGACATTTTGTACCTTCTTTCCAATTTCTTGATTTGGCACAGGATCACCAAAGACTTATCAGGGACTAAGGTGAGCTGGTAGTGAATTCTGAGATGATTGATCAACTATCATGGCCATGTCATTTTCAACTTCAAATGATGGGAATCTTTCAGTTGGATCCAAAGGCTTCCAAGGCAGCGGTACTTTTTCCCAATTCTCATAGGACACTTGGAACTGACTGCAAAGTGAGAAAATTGTGGATGGGTGTCCAAGCCCATAAGTTGATCCGTGAACGATTAGGCCCAAAACCGACTTCATAATTATAGATTCAATGTCGATCGACATTCTCCTTTGGATGCAAAATTCAAATGACACTTTCTTTAGAAACTTTACCGATCTTCATTGTCGGTAACAGTTTTGCAAAAATGAAAAAGTGCCAATGTTTAGAAACGGGATTCAGGAGTGTTGCAGAAAAACTAACATACACGTTTTCTCTTGTTTCCCAATCGTCAGTTTCGTCCGTTAAATACTGATAAATCCCATTCATCTGGTTTCTCGTTGGGACGAAATTGGAATAGTGGCAGACAGCAACATTTTCTATCATATATAATTCGTTGATTCGTGCAGGAGTGAAAGTGATCCATTTTCCTCGCACAAAAACAACTCCTTGGTTGATTCCATGCAAATTTGCATAAAATTCTTTTACCACAGGAACCACCACACCAGCAGTAGTGTAGCACAACACTTCCCATCTTTGCTGCACTATTGTTTCTTCAATATCTGTCGTGGGATTATTCAATCCGCAATTCACGAATTCTTATTCTTTGATTAATCTTTTCTTCGCCAGCAACTTGTTGAAGATTCGCTGCGCTTCCGCACTAATAAACTTCCGCTGATTGAAAACTCGCATTCTGGGATTATCAGGGGAATTGGATGCCATAAAATGAAATTGGTAGAGTTTCACTTCATTTTTGGAGGGAAAATATGATTAGAATTTGGATTTTTTAGTTTAGAAAGACTATTCCCGCAAAAACCCGTCAAAAACCGCCACTCGAACACAAGAAACCGTCATCTCACCGATCTCGCCGTTGGCGGCCTCGAGGGCGCCGTCGGCGTGCTTTTGTATTAATTTTGTCTGGACTCTCGAGAAAAACCCGCCTTCGGCGCCCAAGACAAAATTTTCACAGTTTCGCTCTCGTTCGAATGCGTTCTAATTTTTCTTCATGGATCCAATTTTTAAGATGTTTCAAGGGTAAATAAGAATATTAGAGCTTATTACTACAAAAAATAGCAATAATTTCAAATAAAATCTACAATAATCGCGAATAAAGTAAAGATAAATATGAGTTGCCTCCCATAAAGCGCTTGGTTTACGTCGTCAGCCCGACCTATTCAGGTGTTATTCAGGTTGACTGATCATTAAAACTTCTTTAAATTTTGGTCTTTTACCATCATAATATGGTTTTAATCTATATCCATTGACTTTAAATCTATTTCCCATTTTCTGATCTTCAATTTCAACAACTCCGTAAGTATAAACTTGAGTCACTGTAAATGACCCTAACCAACAAGACTTCAATTTCCAGGAAATAATTTCAACCTAGTGTTGTAAAGTAAAACTTCTTGTCCTGGTTCCAAGTGCTTTTGGTTAATCTTTCGATCATGTCATAACTTTAATTTTTCTTTATAAATTCTATCGTTATCATAAGACTCATTCAAAAAATATGCTTTTGCATCATGAATGAATTTTCTTTGTTGTTGCAATGCCAGCATAGGTGGCAAAATATCACTTACAATATAATTAACAATATCAGCATACCATGATATTTTCCACTCATTAATATTATAAAGCTCTTCATCAGGGAAACTATCGATAACTTCATTGTCAGTGTTAGATAATTCATGGTTTTCTAATCTCGATAAATGATCAGCAATTTGATTATCAGTTCTCTTTCTATCAATAACCACAAGATCAAATTCTTGCATCAATAGTATCCATCTAATCAATCTTGGTTTAGCATCCTTCTTTTGCATTAGATATTTAATAGCAGAGTGATTAGTATGCACAATACATTTAGCTCCAATTAAATAAGATCTAAATTTATCTAAAGCATATACAATTGCCAGTAACTCTTTTTCAGTAACAGTATAGTTAATTTGTGCATCATTAAGAGTTTTACTAGCGTAATACATCACTTTAAAAATCTTTTCGTACATTTGTCCAAGAACCGCCTCGAGTTTTACTAGCGTACTATATAACTTTAAAAATCTTTTCATACTTTTGTCCAAGAACAGCTCCAATAACATAGATCACTAGCATCACACATCAGTTCAAATGGTTTCTCCCAATTAGGTGAAACTATAATAGGGGTCGTGATTAATTTTTCTCTTCACTAGCATCACACATCAGTTCAAATGGTTTCTCCCAGTTAGGTGAAACTATAATAGGGCATGTGATTAATTTTTCTCTAGCGTAGTATATCACTTTAAAAATCTTTTCGTACATTTATCCAAGAACCACTCCAATAGCCTATTCACTAGCCTCGCACCATCAGTTCAAATAGTTTCTCCCAGTTAGGTGAAACTATAATAGGGGTTGTGATTAATTTTTCCTTTAATAACTTTAAGGCATTTAAACAGCTAAAATCTTTTCATATTTTGTCCAAGGACAGCTCCAATAGCATAATCACTAGCATCATACATCAATTCTCCCAGTTAGGTGAAACTATAATAGGGGCTGTGATTAATTTTTCCTTTAATAACTCAAATGCGTGAAACTATAATAGGGGCTGTGATTAATTTTTCTTTTAATAACTCAAAGGCATTTAAACAGTTTTTCAATAAATTCAAATTTCTTGTCATTTCTAAAAGTTGGCATAGAGGTTTGGTAATTTTTGAAAAATCTTTAATAAAACGCCTGTAAAATCTTAATAACTCAAAGGTGTTTAAACAGTCTTCAGTAAACTCAAATTTCTTGTCCTTTTCTAAAGCCATAGAGGTTTAGTAACTTTTGAGAAATCTTTAATAAAATGCCTGTAAAAACCAACATGTCCCTGTAGAGGTTTAGTAACTTTTGAGAAATCTTTAATAAAATGCCTGTAAAAACCAACATGTCCAAAAAAACTCCTAACTTCTCTTACATTAGGAGGTGTTAATTTAGATATGACTTGAATTTTTGCAGGGTTTGCTTCCATATCGTCTTTCGAAATTTTATGCCCTAACATAATTCCTCCTGCAACCCTAAATTGACATTTCTCCCAATTTAGAACTAAATTAGTTCTTTTGCATAACTTCATAACTTTTTCAATGTAATTTAAGCATGCGTCAAATGATGTTCCAAATACAGAGATATCATCCATAAATACTTCCAATCCATCATCAATTAACTTACTAAATATGAACATCATACATCTCTGGAATGTTGCAGGTGCATTACATAATCCGAAAGGCATTATTCTAAAATCAAAAGTTCCAAAAGGACTAGTAAATGTTATATTTTCTTGATCCTTAGGAGAAATAGGAATTTTATGGTAACCGATATATCCATCTAAAAAGCAAAAGTATTTGTGCCCCACAAGTCTATCCACTATTTTATCTAAAAAGGGTAAAGGGAAGTGATCTTTCCTGGTGGCAGTGTTTAATTTTCTGATATCAATGCAAATACGCCACCCAGTAACTTGTCTGATATGTATTAATTCATTATTTTCTTTTGCTTCATCAATGCAAATACGCCAAAAGGGAAGTGATCTTTCCTGGTGTCAGTGTTTAATTTTCTATAATCAATGCAAATACACCACCAAGGGAAGCGATCTTTCCTGGTGGCAGTGTTTAATTTTCTATAATCAATGCAAATACGCCACCCAGTAACTTGTTGATAGGTATTAATTCATTATTTTCTTTTGTTTCAACAGTCACTCCTCCTTTCTTCGGAACACAATGAATAGTGAATCATTATTTTCTTTTGTTTCAACAGTCACTCCTCCTTTCTTAGGAACACAATGAATAGGACTTATCCACACACTATCTGAAATAGGATATATAATTCAAATGTCTAACCATTTTAAAATTTCCTTTTTAACTACTTATTTCATTATCAGATTCAATCTCCTTTGTGGATCAACTGTTGGTTTATATTGTTCATCTAATATAATTTTGTGCATACAGATTGAAGGATTGATTCCTTTAATATCAGTTAAGGTCCAACCAAAAGCTTTCTTATATCTTTTTAATGTGTCTAATAGTCTTTGCTCTTGCAGTTCTTTTAATTCTGAAGATATAATAATATGTAATGTAGATGATTCTCCCAAAAACACATACTTCAAGTGGTTAGGTAATGTTTTCAACTCAAGTTCAGTTGGTTTTATAATTGAAGGAAATAGATTCATATCAGCATTTTCTGTAATATCCAACATCTCAAATATTTCTTGAACATAATCTAATTCTTCATTTTCTAATTTATCCAGAATAATTTCATCATTCTCTTCAATTTGTTCTTCAAAATGCTCTTCTTTTTCAACATACTTTGTATCTTCAAAATGTTCTTTAAAATGTTCGTTCAGTAGATGTTCAATAATTTCTATGCGAAAAACACTGATTATCCCTTTCAATAGCAAGGTATTTCATAGATTTCACAATGTTAAAAGTTACTTCTTAATCATTTACTCTCATAGTTAATTCTTCTTTTTGAACATCTATCATAGCTTTTCCAGTAGCTAAAAATGGTCTCCCTAAAATGATAAGTATTTCTTGATCTTCCTCCATATCTAAAACAATGAAATCCACAGGAAAGATAAATTTATCCACTTTTACTAACACATCTTCTATAACTCCCTTAGGATATGTAACTGAATGATCCGCTAAAAAGTAGGTGAGACTTCTCCTAATCCTAATATTTTGAAAATTGATAGAGGCATAAGATTAATGTTGACTTCTCCTAATCCTAATCTTTTGAAAATTAATAGAGGCATAAGATTAATGCTGGCTCCCAAGTCACATAAAACTCTTCCATAAAATTTTTCACCGATAGCACATGATATAGTGAAGCTACTAATCACATAAAGCTCTTCCATAAAATTTTTCACCAATAGCACATGGTATAGTGAAGCTGTCAGGCATAAGATTAATGCTGGCTCCCAAATCACATAAAGCTCTTCCATAAAATTTTTCAGCGATAGCACACGGTATAGTGAAACTACCTATCTTTTAATTTTTCAGGAAGCTTTTTCTGAATAATTGCACTACACTCTTCGCTAAGTGTAACGGTTTCGTTGTCCAATTGCACTACACTCTTCGCTAAGTGCAACAGCCTCATTATCAATGAACTTCCTTTTCTTGTTCAAATATCTTTCATAAATTTCACATAATTGGGCATCTTCTCTAAAGCTTCTACGAAGGGAATGTTCATCGTTAACTTCTTCAGAATTTCTAAAAATGTGGAAAATTGTTTATTCTGTTTGTGTTGCTTCAACCTTTGAGGAAATGATGGTGAAGGTTTCTCCACAGTAATTTTTATTGGTGTAAATGGATGCTCTAAATCTGGGTACTCATGATCTTTTTCCTTTTCGGTATCCATTTTTTCTTTTTTTAGTTTCTATTTCTTTTTGCACTCTTGTCTCTAATTCTTTTCCACTTCGTAATTGAATCGCCTTGATTTTTTCTTTTTCTTGATCTTTAGGATTTGGTTCCACAGTACTCGAAAAAGTTCCTAATGATCGGTTACTAAGCGCAGTAGCGATATGCCATATTTAGTTTTCAATATTCTTGATAGCAGTTCCTTGATGTTGTAATTGATTTCCTTGATTCTGTAATTGTTGACCAATGTTTAATATCAGCTCTTCCATAGATAACTTCTTCTCCTTAATTTGAGTATTACTGTTAAATCCTGGAGGATAAAAAGGTCTATTGTTAACATTTCCCTGGTTGGATGAATTTTCTAATGGGTTCACTGGGCTGTTTGCCCATTGTTGATTTGTAGAAGAATTGTTATTCCAATTAAAATTTGGATGATTCTTCATTGCCCATTGTTGATTTGTAGAAGAATTGTTATTCCAATTAAAATTTGGATGATTCTTCCAAACTGGGTTACAATAGTTCGCCCATTGTTGATTTGTAGAAGAATTGTTATTCCAATTAAAATTTAGATGATTCTTCCAACCAGGGTTATAATAATTCGAATATGGGTTGTTGACTATTAATAGCATTTAAAGTCATATGAAGGTTGAACATCCACAAATTTCCCAGATGAATTTTCTTCCATCATAGGAGGTGTTGAAGAATAATTCATCCTATAATGATCGAATTTCTTTGATATTACAGCAATCTACAAAGCTAACATAGATATTGCATCAGAATCATGAATACTAGCTACTATTTTAGGATTTACCCGCTCAGAGGGCCATTGAAAATTATTGGTAACCATCTCTTCTATTAATGAATAAGCCTCATCAAAAAGTTTTGACATTAGAGAACCACCAACCGCAACATCTATAATTGATCTAAGAGATCCCACTAATTATTATAAAAAGTTTGAATTATCAACCAATCTGGTAACGAATGATGAGGGCACTTCCTAAGAATATAAAAAGTTTAAATTATTAACAATCTGGTAACGAATGATGAGGAACTTCCTAAGAAGATCTTTAAATCTCTCCCAAGCTTCATATATTGACTCTCCATCAATCTGCAGAGCAATGTTATTTCATTTCTTAGTTTAGCAGTTTTGGATGGAGAGAAATATTTGGATAGAAATTTATGTGAAAGTTCTCCCCAAGTTCTAATAGATCAAGGTGCTAATGAATTTAGCCACATCTTAGCCTTATCCCCTCAGTGAAAAAGGAAAAAGTCTAAGTCTAACAACATCTTTTGAGACTCTGATTAGCTTTATCCCTCAGTGAAAAAGGAAAAAGTCTAAGTCTAATAGCATCGTTTGAGACTCTATCCTAAAAGTAGCACATAGTTCTAAAAAACTAGCGAGGTGTAAGTTAGGATCTTCATTTGGTGTAAGTAGCACATAGTTCTAAAAAACTAGCGAGATGTAAATTAGGATCTTCATTTGGTGTACCTCTAAATTGATTGTTTTGTACCATTTGAATAATATCAGATTTAAGCTCAAATGAATTGGCAACTACATCAGGATTTTGGATAGATAAGTGAATCACATCTGCTGTAGGATTTGATAATCTCTTAAGGGTCTAGGTTGGTGCTCATTTTCTATTCTGTGATTGTTCAGGTTGTTTTCCATTGTATCAGAATTTCTAAGTTCTCTTCTTAATTTTTTGATCCTTCTAACAGTGTGTTGTAATTCCGAATCACGGGATAAGATTTTCAGGTCCAAATTTACGCATACAATTTGAAATTAGTACTCAGTAATATAATTAGAGATTTTCAGGTCCAAATTTACGCATACAATTTGAAATCAGTACTCAGTAATATAATTAACATAAATATAAATATAAAAATAAGTTGCAATTTAAGTAAAAATTTTCTAATAATCCTAATTTGTACGTTACTATGATCGTGATTTTACTCACTCACTCAATCACTCCCCGACAACGACGCCAAAAACTTGACCGACTTTTTTTTGTAATCGACAAATGCAAGAATTTGATGACGCTACTAGAAGATTTAATTTTCAGCAACTGTGTCCAAAGACTTGATCACAATTTTATGGATGGGTCTGATTTGGAGAATTTGATGGCGCTACTAGAAGATTTAATTTCCAGCAATGGCGTCCAAAGACTTGATCGCGACTTTATAGATGTGTCTAATTTGATTCAACGGTGTTAAAATCTTGACTGCGACTTTATATATATGTGTTTGATTTAATAAAGATGTATATATATAATAATTAAAGTCGAATTTGTCAACGCAAGTATACGTATCGCTCAAGTAATATAGGGCTCTAATGGAATCCTAGATATCGATCCCACAGGGAGTTATTTAGAATTACAGACTAAGACGTTAGAAAAGCAAGACTTTAATCACAACAACGACGTTCAATGTGCTTATCTGTCACTAATAGACAATTGAAATAAATAGATAATTTTAATAACTAATAAGTAGCTAATGATAGAAAGTAGGGTGTAATTGTGATATTCAATATATAAGAAAGTATCCTTCTCCTTTTCAAGAAATTATAGTGAATGGTAAAATGAATTAGTTCAATTTATATTGTGCCAAATACGAGCATAAATATTATTTACCCTTTGGTCCAGGCATAAAGAACATTGACTAATTCTATGCTTGGTTACTGATTCTGCGATACCCTTTGGTCCAGACATAAAGAACATTGACTAATCCTATTCTTGTTTATTGAATCTGTGGTCCCTTTGGTCCTGGCATAAAGAACATTGACTAATCCTACGCTTGTTTACTGAATCTGCGGCTAATCTTTGGTCCAGGCATAAAGAACATTGACTAATCCTATGCTTGGTTACTGATTTTGCGGCTAGTGGTCCAGGCATAAAGAACATTGACTAATTCTATGCTTAGTTACTGATTCTGCGGCTAGGCTGAGAGGATACTGGCTCTCACTTCAGAGCTCCCACGTTCCCCTCGCCTGAGGGCTAACATCTACACTTCAACACCCAAACGATAGGATTGAATTGAGCTCCCACGTTCCCCTCGCCTGAGGGCTAACATCTACACTTCAGCACCCAAACGATATGACTGCTCTCACGTTCCCCTCACCTGAGGGCTAACATCTACACATCAGCACCCAAACGATAGGACCAACTTGGGGATTTTAGTCTGTCACTCTAAAATCTCCAATTCTTTGCCCGATAATAATATTTCCCTATTTATTTACACCCAACTTCCAAGGGCTTTGACCTCCCTGAATCTTGGATGCAACCTTCACTTTAGTTGTAAAACTCAACATATTTTAACAAATAAATGAGTTAGATTGAAAGTGAATTAAGATCTAAGTGAAAAGATCATCATAATTTCTTAAACATTTTCATGGCTTCACCAATTCAAATCACCATTTCACAAATCTCGAGACAAATATAAAGATAGAGAAAACTACTCAGAACTCATGGGGAAAACACAACAAAACTCGTAATTCATATATAAAATCAAAGTCATACAAACTACAACAAGTAGATAACTTATCTCTAATTGCTCCCCAAGAACACTCCTTGAAGTTCCTCTGAATCTCTTCCTTTCTTTACAGCACACTGAATTCCTCTTCGAAGTAGCAAGGAGGAAGAAATCTCTCACTTTCCCTCCACTCCTACAATCTCTCGAAGAATTTCTTAAAATTGTTACACTCTAATAGAAATTTTATACACTAATGGTAACCTCCAAGGCCTCTAGCACACTTTAGACTCCTTAGAATTATTTTATTTTTGANTCTAAACTTATATATATATATATATATATTAAATGTCTTTCTGAAGCGGGCAACAGGGTTCCGATTCTAGCGGTTGGCCAGCTTTCAATGGGCAACTCCACAACCAAAATAGTTTTGACAACTTCTAGCGACTCCACTGGGGAAGAGCTTCTCTCTCCATATTAATCAGAAAATATTATCTTCATACATCGGTAATCTGTTCATGTCCCCCATGAACCAGATTACCCTTCTTCTGTTGGCATGCTTCACCCATTTCTTTCTTGGGTAAGTACGGTCAACTCTTTTGGACTTCAGGACTGCTCGTTCAATCACCTTTGAACAGGAAGGTTCAGGAGGCCATTAAGGACTTTTTAATCTTAGTGTGGGGTCGGACCCTCAATAGGTGTGCTGGTGGACTGGTTCCACCTGGGCGTTGTGCGTTGTAAAGTTGGTCCCGCACTGGGTCCTGAACTTCTCTTTTCTCTTTCGAGTTTGATTTGCTATTTTGCAAATTAAATCGGATTATGTCGTGTTGCGCGTGCTCTTTAATTTTTCTTATATTAATTAAATCTTTCTACTTTCAAACTATTTTTACTAAAATCTTAAAATCTCCACAAATTAAATAAAGACTTACCCAGTCTACAGATCAACCTCTATTAATTTGTAGTTCCCGCACTAAGATTACGAGGTATTGGCCAAATAACTAACCCAAAGCTTTCTTTTTTTTGAAGTTGTTATAATGATATTCCCAATGCTCACTATCTCATGCAACCTGTCGACGAGTCGTAGTGCCCACAATGTCGCTCCCACCATCAAGTTTGGAGCAGAATTTTATGAACTCAAGGTTATACTCGGTAAAGCCCCATTCGTCGTGATGAAAGTTATTGCTGCAGAGGTTCAGGAACCATCTGCTAAGTTCAACCTGAATTGCCACAGGATTTTCCTTCTTACAAGAAGGTAAAGACTACTGCCACCACGACACCTACTAAGCTTGTTGCTCCCATTTCTATTAAGGGAAAATAAGTTATGATCGTCGAAGACCCAACTAAAGGATTGGTTATCCTGCTGTAAGTATTTAAAATCAGTTCGAGTTCGAAGACCGCACTGTTAACCCAAACCCAAAGGAGAAACAACAGCTGGAAGGTCTGAATGGCTACTAAAACCCTAATTTCCAAGGAAGTACCTATTAATGAAGTTCCTCATCAGGAGGAGTCAAGATTATTGGAGATTTACCCACTTCTGCAAGGGAGTAGGTTCCATCACTTAATGGATACTAATGGGTACAAAAGTATCCAGAAGATTGTTGCTACTTTACCATCACCTCATGGACATGGTGGGGAGAGGAAGAAGCCTACTCCTATCACCCGAGTCAGTATAATTTTCCAGAGACTAGCTGCCAAAGAAGGTTGTTCAGTTGGTAAATTGCTTAAATGAGTTGGATGTGCAGTATCCCCTCACATGAAGATAGAAATTCTAAGAGACATCAGATCTACCAGACAATCTCAGAAATCAACTGAAGCCTTACCTCCACACATTCCTGTCAGGTTCCGCTTGGGAAGCAAAGTTGATACCATCATTGTTGCTACCGATTCTGCTATCACTAGACCCACAGGCCGTCGACCAGTTAAGTTGTGTATGGGTCCGAGAATTCTACCAACTACCAGTCACAAGGATGGTCTTAAAGTTCCGAAGGAAAGACAAAGAGGTTGTTTGATACTGTATCTGGTCTTCACCATGGGGAGCATACTTCTCTTCGACATGCCGATGTTTCTGCTGAGACACTCCGTCTCAATACCCAAGGTCATCGTACTGATACGGTCCAGTGAGCCTGAATGACAGGATCATAGAATGAAGCAAAGGTCCGAAGTATCTAGCATTGTTGGAGCAATTGCTAATGAGATGGATGAGCAAGTAGAGGATGTTCAGCAAAGTCCTTCAGATCTCAAGGTGCTACAAGAATCATAATTGAAGAAAATGTTGAAAAGCTCAGGAACAAGATTTCCGAGTTGGCCCGAGAGCATGGAGTTTCCATTGATGATGATGATGACTTTGACTTCAATGATTACCTCGAGGATGGATATCCATGTCATTGAAACCATAGCTACTGCATTAATGTGTGAAGCTCAACATCTCATCAAAGAGAACTTCGTAGATGAGCTGTGTAGGGTTGTTTTCCTATGGGATGAGCAAATGAGCCAAATATAGAAAAGAATGGAAGAGATGGCCACTGCCATGACCGCCATGGCTATGGCTCAGGGACAGTATCAACCACCACTATTAGCCTTCTTAGAAGTCAATCAACTAGAGGTTATACATATCACAGATGAAAGGAGTTAAGTTGCCTCAGCAAATAGAGATAAGCAACAAAAGAAGGATTCTCCATCAAGTGCCATACCGAAAAAAGAATTTAAGCAAATGGTCGAGCAAGTTCGGGAGGTCTTAACCTAATATAAGGGTGGTGCATTGATTTTGAAGGGTAGACCTTAACCAAAGGAGTTCAATGCATTACCCTACCCTAAGGGTTCTATGTTGCCAAATTTTAAGATATTTGACGGGACCGGAAACCCCAGGCAGCATATAGCACATTTTTGAGCAAGTTGTGGTAACACAGGAGGAAATGAAGCTTTATTATTTCAACAATTTGTCAGCAACCTGTCAGGGATCACTTTTGATTGGTATGTCAAACTACCCAATGGATCGGTCAAGACGTTCCCTGAGGTAGAACAACTGTTCGTGAAGAGATTTCCTGGAGTGCAACATCATGTGTTTATTGGAGATCTTATAGTAGAGAAGCAAAAGCCCAAAGAAACTTTAGTGGACTATATTTTGAGGTGGAGAAACCTTAGCATGAAATGTGAACCTTAGTTACAGGAACGTCATGCAATTGAGATCTTACTCAAGAGCATCCATGGGTTGGTGGCTTTCATGCTCAAGGGACTCGCCATCAAATCGTTCGAGAAGCTACACATCAAAGCCACCAATCTTCAAGAAGAAGTCAAACATATGGATTCTTAAGAGAAAGTAGAGAAATCTAAGATGACTAGGGCATTTGAAAAGAAGTATGGAACAGTGGCAACGGTCAATAAAGGAAAACAAAAATTCCCATAAAAATTTCCAGTCATCATCGTGGCGTGCTCAACAACAGACACAACAGTATGGCCAGTCTAGCCAGCAACCGCCTCAGGGGGAGGTCGTACCGAACAGAAAATAGAAAGGGTTTGTCCTTGACCGAATGAAGGAAAACAGTTTATTCCTTCAAAGATGAAGCAGTACCCAAAATGTTCAGAAGTCTGATGAAGAAGCCTGAGTTCAGATTACTAGAGCCAAAGAAACCCGAAGAGATCGACAAAAAGGATCAACCTAATTATTGTCTGTATCACTGAATGCTTGGACAAACTATAGAGGATTGTTTTGTTTTTAAGGATTGGCTCGAGAAAAATCTTAAATAAGGAAATATAACAATTTCGAAAGAATATTTAAAAGAACCTAAAAGAGGTTCTGTAAATATGATTTCGGTCTAGCCAATCGCTCCGATAGATCCATATTCAGAAAAAGAACGATGGAGTACAATTTGGAACAAATTGTCCAAGAAAATACTGGACCAAGTTCAGAATGAATCAAGGCAAGCCTCAGTTTAGAGTCTTCAGCCTGCCAAGTCAGAAATGAAGATTTCATCAGGAAACCTGCTGCCACCAAAGAAGAAGAAGAAGAACACCACCATGAAGGCTGATATGATGGGGGGTAGGATAGGGGCTGCCTTTGCTAGATTCTCAAATTTGGGGAAAAAAATCATCAAACCACTGACTTTGTATGATTATCTTTTTTCCCCCTCCAGGGTCTTATGAATATAATGATTATGATTTTGGCTACATTTTAACTGTTTCTAGTGATAACGTAACCGATTGTGACCAATCTAGCTTCGATCTTGATTCCCAAACTGATCCTCAAATCCTACTTAAGTCCGATGAACCTGTTAACAAGACCAAAGAAGACATCAACAATACCGATTACGACAGAACCGAGAGTAAGGAACCAACCCTCAAGTGCTGCGGTGCACCACTTGCCATCAACTTAGATCTTTCCGATAAAGAAGAAACACCAGAAGATTCGCCTACAACATCTCAAGTAGAAGAAATTACAGAAGTCAACTTAAGGAGCGAGAAAGTATTATCCCCGAGGTCAGCTCCAATGGATAAAGGAAAGCAAATAGCAAGTCAAGATGAGATACCTCCTCCTCCGATAGCGGAAGAAACACATAAACAAGTAAAGATCGGAGGATCATACAAAGTGGATTACAACGTACTAGCTCACCTTAGGAAGTTGCCGGCCAAATTAAGCATCTATGACCCTCCAATCTTGTCAAACGAGATGAGAGAGTCTCTGGTTACAGCTTTGCTTGATTCGGAGATTTGCTTAGCCCAGTTGGGCAGCACATCCTCGGATGAAGTTCGCCCGTTGAAAGAACAACTGGGGGTAACCTTAACAGATGAAGATTTGTTGCTCGGTACCGCCGACCACAATCTTCCACTCAATATCTCCGTTAACTTTAGCAGATTTGTGTTTTCTAGAATTTTGGTAGATCCTGGAGCGTTCCTCAACTTGATGAGCCTACGAACATTGGCCTATTTGGACATTGAAGCTCAAGAGCTTACAACTGATAAAATGATGCTAAGAGGATTTAATCAAAAAGGGGAGAGAGCCCTTGGATCAATTACATTTTTAATGAAAGTTGGAGAGCTAGTAACAACCACTAAATTCCATATTATCAACGTCGAGGCCTCTTTCAATGCTCTACTGGGTCGACCATGGATTCACAAACACAACATGGTTTTTTCGTCTCTACACCAGTGCATTAAGTACTACAAAGAAGGACAAGAACATTACATCAAGGGAGATTTACAACCATTTTCAGTTCATGAGGTTGGCATTCATGAAGATGTCGCCTACTATGCACTTCTAAAGAAAATTGTCTTCTCTCGTGAAGTTATGGAAAACAAAGTAGAAGATTCAATTGAATCAAATAGAGGAAGCCATTCAGCTCCGCTTCAGTGATCTTCCACCACTCTTTTGCAACGAATCAGTGGTGGTTCTTTTAGTTCACACACCCGAGGTCGAGGCTGGGGGCTTGAACGAGGAAGAACCAACTTGATTGTTGAACGAGCTAGATCAACCATCAACATTGATGATGAAGAATGTTTTGAAGATGAAATGATGATAACAAACTAGAAGAAACCACAGTATGAGATATCCTTATAAGACGTGGAGAAAAGTGAATATGAGACAAGGTATGATCGGATAAACTACTATGTGAACACCATGACCCTTACTCCGATTTTCCCTCAAAATGTCAAGAGTTTACAGGTCAAGGAGATCCATAGCGCTGGTTCAAAGCCGATCAAGTTTTATCGTGCTTCTACTTCTACTAATCTTGAAAAACATGTAAATTTGGATGAGGATCCTAATGAATTAATGGAATTATCTTTTGGTTACTTTTCATCTTATGTACAAAATTTAATTTAATAGGGACATTTATCAAAAAAAATGTCAAAAGATAAATTACAACTTCTTGAAAAATTATGGGATGTTAGAAGTTGAACTCCCAACTCAAAAGAGGGCCTCAGATTTGGTACAGTCGGACTAGTCGATGATTCAGACTTTTGCATGATTGTTACAAGTGAACTGGAAGAGGATTGCCTCAATGTGGAGGATGATTCTACTGATCAGTTGATAGAAAACGCTTCGCCATAATTTGAGGAAGAAATCAAGTCAACTGTTGATGAATTGAAGGAAATTAACCTCGGGACAAAAGTGCAGCCCCAATCTACATTTATAAGTTCTCTACTCAAAAATGAAGAATCTTTAGAGTTGATCAAACTGTTAACAAAATTTAAAAATTACTTCACATGGAGTTACGATGAAATGTCAGGACTGTCAGCAAAAGTTGCAGTGCATAAACTCGGGGTGGACAAAGATATGACCCTAGTAAAACAAGCTCCAAGAAGAATGCACCTCGGAATATAGTAGCAAGTCATTGCTGAGGTGAAGAAGTTAATAGATGCTAACTTTATGCAAGAAGAGAAATACCCCACATGGTTAGCCAATATTGTGCTAGTTAAGAAGAAAAATGGATAAATTCTTGTATGTGTCGACTTCAGGGATTTGAACAAAGCATGTTCGAAGGAAGAATTTTCATTGCTGATACCAGAAATGATGGTGGATATTTCTTCGACACATGAGCTTTTCTCCTTTATGGATGGATTGTTGGGGTAAAACCAAATCAAGATGGTTCCAGATGATGCAGCACTTACAGCCTTCAGAACACCTATCGAGATTTTCTGTTATACAGTGATGTCATTTGGATTGAACAATGCTGGAGCAACATACCAACGAGCTATGACAAAGATTTTTGATGATCTCATTCACAACCAAGTGGAATGCTACGTGAATGATTTGGTCATTAAAAGTAAATAAAAAATAGATCATTTGTACGATTTGAGGATCGTGTTAGAACGATTACAATAAAATGATCTTAAGATGAACCCCTTAAAGTGCGCCTTCGGCATTACCTCCGGGAAATTTCTAGGATTCGTTGTCTAGTATCGGGGAATTAAAATCAACTCAGATAAGATTAAAGCTATCTTGGAAATGCCTCCTCCCAAAACCTTGAAACAACTATGTTCCTTCCAAAGAAAGTTGGCATATCTGAGACGCTTTATTTCTAATCTCTCAGATAGGTGTCAGCCCTTCTCGGCATTAGTTAAACATGATGTCAAATTCGTTAAGGAAGAGAAATGCCAGCAGGATTTTGATGACGTTAAGCAATATTTAATGACACCTCCTGTTTTGGCAGCTCTCATCCCAGAAAAACCTTTAATACTTTATATTGTGGCCTTAGATGACTCTCTTGGGGCTCTCTTACCCCAAGTCAATGACAAGGATAAAGAAAATGTACTCTACCACTTGAGTCATCATCTAATACCAACGGAGATAAGGTATCCACCTATTGAGAAGCATTGTCTATCTTTGATTTTTGCCTCCTAGAAGCTCTGCCATTACATGCTTTCTCATAAGATAACTCTAGTTTCAAATGTTAATCCGTTGCAATATTTGATGACCCGAAGTCTAGCAAGATGGTCGATGATTTTGTTGCAATTTGATTTAACTTTTGTTCCCCTCCATGCTATTAAGGGACATATTTTAGCAGATTTTCTCGTTGCACACTCACTTCCAGCTGGCTCCCCTCTCGCTAACGAACTACCAAATGAACAGGTTTTGCAAATGGAATTCTCCAGTGTACAACGCTGGCAGATGTACTTTGATGGAGCTTCGTCAGCCATAAAAGACAAAGAATCAGGAACACTTATACCAGGCAAAGTAGGAATTTGTTTGATCTTCATCACGCCAAATAAGAGCATGCTGAGATTCTCCGATTACCTGATAGAGCCATGTACCAACAATGAAGTAGAATATGAAGCCTTAATTAACGGGTTAAAATTGACAATATCGATGGATATAACAGATATTTCTGTCTATGGCGACTCACAACTCGTCATCCAATAAGTCGTCAAAAAGTATGAGATTTTGAGACCAACGTTAGCAGAACACCACCGGTACACCATGAAGCTACTAGAACAGGTCCTCAATGTAACTTTCTACCAGATTCCTTGGGTAGATGATGCTCATGCTGATGCTTTAACAAAACTTGCAAAAGAACTGGCGTGTACCTCAGAGGGTTCCATTGACATTATGGTACAAGGAAGACAGGTTTTGTCTCAAATTGACTTCAAAAATCTACACATGCTTGCAAAAGAAGAAGAAATGATGATTGCGGTTGCTGATATTAATGAAGATTGGCTTAAGCCATTAATAGAATATTTGCAGACTGGAAAGCTGCTAGAGGACAAGTCAGCAGCGCAGCACATCACAAGAAGGGCTATGTCATACACTCTAGTAGGTGACGTCCTCTACAGAAGATCATTTGATTAGATGTGGCTACGATGTCTAAGCAGAGCAGAGGCACAAAATATTGTCAAACAAGTACATGTCGGATTATGTGGCGCTCACCAATCAGGGCCAAAGATGAAGATAAAGATAAAGAGACTCTGATATTATTGGCCGGCAATGATGTCTGACTGCATCGATACAGCCAGAAGATGTCATCAGTGTCAAGCGCATGGGGTGGTCTTACACCAACCTTCGAATGTGTTACACCCAACCGTTTCCTCGTGGCCATTCGAGTGTTGGGGCATGGACATAATAGGTTTGATATACCCTTTATCCTCTAAAGGACACAGGTTTATACTTTCCGCTACAGATTACTTTTCCAAATGGGTAGCACAACACGTCCTTCAATTTTTCAAAATTCAAATCATCTAACGTAGGATGAACACTTAAATATCTCTAGATGTAAGCCCTAATTAAGAAAAATTGGCAGGATGAATCATAAAATTGGCAGGATGAAACACTTAAATATCTCTCCTCAAAATTGAAGCCAAACCATAGTGTAGCTTAGGAAGCATCGAGGTTCTCCTCTCGATTTGTGACATACAATAGTTCTTTCTCCTTTAGATTTTACAATAAATGTTCCAAATTTGAGTCAAACCCCTCTCACACCTCTTTGTTTGATCTCGTTGAAAAGTCCTATCCTTTTCACCTCTTTGAAGATAATATTTCCTGATTTTTATTGAGAGTTTTCTTAGGTGACTTCGGTTATCTAAGATATAATTAACTAAAGAGGATTGCCCTTATAGGAAGCTTTTTCGAACCCAACTTAATATAAACCCTATTTAATTTTCTGTATTAAATAGGGGAACTTGTCAGCTTATAAATAAAATAATTTCTGCATTTATTAGTTTATTTGATCGAGTCTCATCCTCAAGTCTTATTTTTATCTTTTGGGATAGATACATAGCTTGAGGTCTAGTGCTCTTTCATTTGACCTATGAAAGATATGGGATCAGTTTGATTTCATATTTTTTCTATATATATATATATATATATAT
>JXCR01056731.1:317268-355496 GCA_002079205.1 Phalaenopsis hybrid cultivar | reverse complement strand
ATATATATATATATATATTAAATGTCTTTCCAAAGCTAGCGACAGGGTTCCGATTCCGGTGGCCGACCAGCTTCCAACGGGCAACTCTACAACCAAAACAGTGTCGACATGCTGATGCTTAGAAAATAACTTCTATTACTAGTGAAGATTTATTTTGTTTTATTGTAATGTCATTTGGGTTGAAAAATGTTGGCATTTCTTGTCAGCGTCTCATGTATATAATTTTTTATAAGCAACATGAAAGAAATATTAAGGTTTATGTTGAGGATGTTCTAATTAAAACTAGGTTGGTCGAATGACATATAAGTGATTTAAAAGAAGCTTTCCAAACTCTTAGAAAGTCTAACATAAAACTAAAATGCATGTTTGGGGCTTCAATCGTCAAATTCTTAGGATGCCTCTTAAACTTCAAAGGAATAAAAGCTAATCCAAAGAAAGTAAAGGCACCTTTGGGCATGCCTTCTCCCCAAAATACCAAAGAAGTACGTAAGCTGGCTAGTTGAATTGTCGTGATGAGCAAATTCATTTCTAAATCAAGCAAAAAATGTGTGGATTTATTTAAATTATTAAGGAAAGCTAAGCATTTTGAATGGTCGATTGAGTGTGATTAAGCCTTCTAGAGTCCAGAGAAGTCACTAGCCTCATCATCGTTATTGTAAAGTCTGAAGCCAAAGGAAGAACTCTTGTTGTATTGAGAGTTGGTACAGAGGCCATCAATTTGGTTCTAGTTTGAGAAGAGTTGGGGAAACAATTATATGTCTACTATATTAGCAGAGTTCTTAGAGGAGCTGAAGTTAGGTACCGTATTATAAACAATCTAACATTTATTTTGATTGACTTAACTTGTAGCCTCCAACCACATTTCTAATTTAACCTGATTAGTGTGATAATTGACCATCCACTCAAGTCTATACACACATGACTAAAACACTCTGTTCAACTACTAAACTGAGCAGTGGAACTCAATGAGTACAACATCAGCTACATCCCCTGAACAACGATCAAGGCTCAGGTTGTAGTAGATTTTCTAGTGAACTTCTCTGAATTTGACTAGTCGATTGATGGATCTAAAGCAGATAAATATACTTGGAACCTTTATATTGATGGAGCTTCTAGCCAAGCAAGAGCAGGAATTGGGCTAGTACTATGTACTCTGAATAGGGCGCATATTGAACCTGACTGTTTAAATGCAACACTATAACAACGTCTTTGATTATATTTTTCACTTATATTTCTTTACTCTACAACAGTACCAAAAATTTGATCCTGGAGAAAATAAGAATTTAACTTTTCTTTATATATATTGGGATACTACGCAAGTATATGTATCGTTATCAAGTAATATAGGACTTTTTGATTAATTCCTGAATATTAAACCCACAGAAATTGTTCACAATATGCACTTTTAAATAACAAACTTTCTATTTTAAAAAGACAATTACTTAAACTATAGATATTTTCACAGTAGGTAAAATTCAATTCTTTTTGGTATTTTTGATATTTTGACAAAACATTAAAAACTTCTAAAGATAACTTGAGTTTATGTAAAAGCAAAGCACTGAATATGAAATATCTTTCTCCTTATCATGGATCAATAATAAGTATAGGAATTCTGTTGTGCAAGTACGCAAAATGTGTTGTGAAAAATAGGAGCAATATTATTTTTTACCCTTACTAGAGATGTTATAAATAACATTGGCTAATTTAAAGTTTGAATTGTTCTGAAGACCGGCCAGGCAGGGAAAATACCACCTCTCACTCTAGATTTCCCTCGATTTCCTCCACCTGGAGGCTAACATCTCGTATCAGAACCTAAAACAATAAACCAAGTTGAAGGTTTTAGCCTGTCACTCTAAAGTCCTCTAACTCTAGACCCTTAAAATATTATTTCTCTATTTATTTGCACTAAATGATATGAATTACATTCTCATTCATATAACCTCATGTGATTTTTTCCAATTATTGACTGAGACAATACCAGCCCGGTTCTTACATCTTCTCACAACAAATTAAAACCAAAATTTGTTTAAAAATAAAGATAAAAACTTATCTCAAATCCTCCCCCAAACTCTTGAAGTTCCTTTGAATCACTTCTCTCTTACAAAACTCTTAACTCTCACAATAAAACTAAAAATAAAAAGGATAAAGTAAATTTGTGGTGCCTGAAAAATATCTCTAAAAGAACTTCTCGACGCTATTTTTCGTTGGAGAGTTGCCCGTAAGAAGCTGTCGGTCGCCGGAATCGAAATCTCGTTGCCCGCTTGGGAAGGACATTTTAATTTACATATATATTTAGTTTTAAAAAAATATGAAATCAAAATGACCCCATATTTTTCATAGTTTAAATGAAAGAGTGAATATTTAGTTTTAGAAAAATATAAAATCAAACTGACCCCATATTTTTTATAATTTAAATGAAATAGCATTGTACTAAATCATGTATCTATCCCAAAGGATAAACACAAGACTTGAGGATGAGGCTCGATCAAATAAATTAAAGAATACATGACATCTGTTTGGTCTGCGNGTTGTAGAGTCCAAAGAAAGAAGAACTAGGGGATGTCATGGATCCAAAGGAGAACCTCGGTGACTTCCCAAGTATCCTAATGTTTGGCTTCATTTCTAAGGAGAAATATTTATGTGTTTCCTCCTGCCAATTTTATTAGTTAGGGCTTACACTTGTGTGAAACGATCACACAAATAGCCTGAAAAATAGGAGGATTTAGGTCGTGACAAACGACAGCCTCAGAATCCTAAGACGAGTTAAGGCTTATATTGTATAGTAGGGTTATACGAAGGCCTAAAGATAAGATGAGGATTTAAGTTGCATAAGCAAGCAACCTCGAAGTCCTATGGATTTGTTGTTTAAGTCTAAGATTGGTTTAGTTTGGGGAGATAGGTTTTGCTGTTGAAGATGGTCGTGCTGCCCGTTATGCTAGCTCCAAGATCCTTGCCGTGATGAATTTGAGTTTTCTAATGTGTCAAGTTATGATGTCAAATCAGGTGGCCCTATAGTTGAAGTCCTTTAAATTTTATGGGGGCATGTTAAAGTTGATTAGAGCGACACCGGTTAGGATCATATGGTTCTCTCGTTCTGGCACCACTATTTTCTATTAGATTCACTCAGTCCAAATGAACTTACTAAACTCAACTTAATGAGTTCCATAATTTCATTTAGATTATGGGAAGCCTCGTTAGTAACTGTAAGTTACCTCCTCCAAGGATTTCCTGATCATCCGTTAGAGATGTCTTAATTTAGTTGAAGTTGTAGTTTTGTGTGATGTTTGTGATTAAATTTTGAGTTGTTTTATATTTTGAATGTTGTGGGGGTGAATTTTATCTTGGTTGATTTTAATTTTAGTTTTAGTTTTGGTTTTGTGGCTATCCTAATAGTTTTAGTTTTCATGCAGGGTGGCGTCGTTGTTTATCATGCAAATTTGCAGGTTTAAAAGTACAGTATGAAAGTCCAAGAAAGACAACGCTGAAAACTGTAAAAACGTACCTGGCGAGTCTTCTCGTTCCACCACCCGAAACTCAAAAGGCATGTTAAGGCAGTTTATATGAAATGGAGAAGTAAAATTTTGAGGACCTATCTAACCCTAGGTCATATCTTGGTGGGTCCTTAGGATTTTAATTAAGGATGATGTTGCCTAGCAAAATATATTAAGTTTAGTAGATCTCTCAGGTATTCAACAGATCTAGAGAAAGAAGCAGGTCCGTGCTACTCTCTCACTGCCTGGTGGAAAATCCTGAGTTCTTTTAAACTTATTATGTTACTTAATAACTCATCATATAAACACCCTAATGCTCAATAAACATTGATGTATCAATTATCCTTAAGAGTAAGGTAATTATCATCTGTATTTTAATTTTGAAAATTATGTGGGTGAAGACCCTTAAAGAGGCAATTTAGTGTTATTGGAACACTTAACCAAATTTTGGTCCTAATTAGGCTTGTAATGTTTGAAAGACATCTTAGTTTTAATTGATATTTACTTTTCTAATCCTTATTTAAATGAAACTTGATTTAGCCTAAGTCACTACTAAGCTTACTTTTCTAATCCTCATTTAAATGAAACTTGATTTAGCCTAAGTCACTATTAAGCCCTTAAAACTTTTTCTAATCCTCATTTAAATGAAACTTGATTTAGCCTAAGTCACTACTAAGCCCTTAAGACTTTTCTAATCCTCATTTAAATGAAACTTGATTTAGCCTAAGTCACTACTAAGCCCTTAAGACCCAGGCTAATTGGGCTTGTAGTGTTTGAAAGATGTTTTAATTTTCAATGATGTTTACTTTTCTAATCATAGTCCTAATTAGGCTTGTAGTGTTTGAAAGACGTCTTAGTTTTAATTGATATTTACTTTTCAAATCCTTGTTTAGCCTAAGTCACTACTAAGCCCTTAAGACCTAGGTGAGTGTCTTAGTTAGTTTTGAAAATATTGGGCTTGTAGTGTTTGAAAGATGTTCTAATTTTCAATTTTACTTTTTATCCTCATTTAAATGAAACTTGATTTAGCCTAAGTCACTACTAAGCCCTTAAGACCTAGGTGCGTGTCTTAATTAGTTTGAAAAGGTTAAGCTTTAGGTGGTCTTGATTCATGATTTGAATTTTATTTGAAAATCAAAATAAGGGTATTAAATTGATTAATTATTGACTTCAAAATTCATACCCCGAGGTGAGTGTCTTACTTAATTTTGAAAAGAGTTAAGCTTTAAGTGGTCATGATTCATGATTTGAAAAATCAAAATAGGGGTATTAAATTGATTAATTATTGACTTCAAAAATCATACCCCTAAGTCATGGGTTCATTTTATTTTAATAAACTTCTAAATTTTCATAATTTAGAAATTTATTAACTTATCTTTTCAATTAGAAGGTGAGATTGGTTTCTACCAATTAACCCCTTATGTTTCAAACATCCAAATAAACTGATTAAGATCAGAGGTTTCCCATTTTCCTCCTTGAATTAAGCCTAAATGTTAATTGAGGCTAAATTTCCAAAATTACACATTTGCACTTAAGGCACTAACACTTCATAATTTATCAAATTTAATCCAAATGACTTTGAAAGTTTTATCTTACCTCATTCATGGGTCAATTAAGATATCATAGGAGAAAATGTGATTTTTCAAAATTTAATTTAATTTATATAATTATTTCCATGCAAAAATAAGATTTTTCAAAGAAAATTTCTAACTTGACCAAGGTAAATCCTAATTTCTTGAAATTTTTACTAGAGGTAAACTTAGACCAGAGAAGCCTTTGGACCAAATTTGATGATTTTTTGAATTTTATTTGAATTTTAAGAATTATTTTAAGTTATGAGGTATTTATTAAATATAAAATATTTTAAATGGAGAAAATTAAGTTTTATATTTTTGAAAAATCCTCCTAAGGTCAGAGAACTCAGAGGAGAAAGTTTTATATTTTTTGAGTTTTATTTAATTTATTAGAATTATTCTAATGGCTAGGGGTGGTTGTCATGGCCAATTAGGGGGTGCAACGTGCTGCGTAGGTGGAGGCCAGAGGAGCTCTACAATTTAATTTGGCTGAGCTGGCCTCTAGGTTTGATTTGGGTGAAGTTCCATGGGGTGGCTCTCGGTTTTGAGCTTCTCCGGCAACAAGGTTGGCCGACCATGACAGGGGGAGGTGGCTAGGTGCTCAGGGCATCCAGGGGAATCTGTCAAAGCAATTTAATGCAATGGGGTTTAGTTTTGGTAAGGGTATCTTAAGCATGTGAATTTTGGAAAAAAGATCCCTTAATTTGGGGGACTTTAGGTCCATGGCTCATCTAGCTTGGGTTAGATGGGCTTTGGCTCAGTCTTAANTTGAGCTTCTCCAGCGACTAGGCTAGCCGGTCATGGCTGGGGGAGGTGGCTAGGTGCTCAGGGCATCCAGAGGAATCTGTCAAAGCAACTTAATGATTTTAGGCTTTATTTTGGTAAGGGTATCTTAAGCATTTGCATTTTTAGGAATAAAATCCCTTATTTTGAAGGACTTTTGGTCCATGGCTTAGTTTAGGTGGTTAGATGGGTTTAGTCTTAGGTTTTAACCAACAACTGAGGTGGAGTTAATTTGATGACCTTGGGGTAGTTAGGTCACCTTTAATGCATGGGTTCAATGTGAGTTCAAGTGATCAAAGTTTGGGTTTGGGCTAGTTTAGCCATGTCAAANTTAAGGTCTAACCAATGGCTGAGGTGGAGTTAATTTGATGACTTTGGGGTAGTTAGGCTATCTTTAATGCATGGGTTCAATGTGGATCCAAGTGATCAAAGCTTGGTTTTAGGCAAGGTTAGCCATGTAAATTGACCCAATTAATTGATCAACATTATGTATATGATTGTTATGAAGATTTTTGGTGAAGGGTTGAAGTGATTTTGAGTTCAATTGGTATGTTAATTTGAGGGCTTTTTGAAATTTAGCCAATTTGGGCATGTTGGGTTAGACATGGGTCTAGGTTGAGCTAGCCTTGGACTAAGTCCAAATTCAAAGATCCACATGATCAAGAGAGATGTTGTGAAGATTTTTCATGGAGGGATAGAGTGGAAATTTTGGGGCTAAGTTCCCTCAATTTGGTGAGTTTTGAGACATGGTCAATTTGGGGTAAATTTGGGGCTTTTTGGACTTAGGTTGAAATCAAATTAAATTGAGGCCTCACCAAGATAAATTGAAGGTCAAGTATGTTGTATGGGGGTGTTATTAAGGTTTTTTAACACAAATTGTGGCAAATGGATTAGGTCATGGGTTCAATTTGGTGGAACAAAGTCATAGAGCCAAAATTGGGTTTTTATTTTAGCTCAAAATTGGGTTCAAATCATGGACCAATTGAGCTTGAATTTGGTCTAGATTGGTCACATCAAGGGTGAAGTTGAGTTTAGAATTGAAATTGGGGTAAATTGAGACCAATTGGATAGGCATTTGAGGTAATCTGGGAAAAATATTGGCCTTTAAAGGACAATTTGGGGTTTTTATCAAAGATGGTCAAATTGGCCAAATTGGGTCATGTGATAGTTGAGAAAAAATGAAATTGGGAATATTTGGGGGGTTTTGGGAGTTTTTGGGATTTTTTGGAATTTTTGGAATTTGGGGTAAGGAGGGATATTTTGGTAATTTGGCCAATTTTGGTGATTTTGGGTAGTTTGGGTGTTTTCAAGATATTTGAAAAGATTTTTGAACCAGGTTGGGTATTTTGGGTAGATTTGGAAAATTTGGCCAAATTTGGGGTTCCAAAGGTATCTAGGTAATTTGGGGGAATTTAGGGGCAAAATGTTAGGTTGGGTGTCTTGGAGAGTTGGAGTGCCAACCACCATCAATAAGCCATGGACTAATGGAAACCCCATTTTGGGTCCTCTACGTAGTGGTCTTAGCTAAACCCTAGCCTAGGGCTAGTGGTGGGGACTACCTACAGGAGTCTCCCAAAAGTATCAAGGGACTAGAGCCTAGAAATTTTGGGTTTAGGGTAGTGAGTGATTTTGAGTGTAAGTGATTGCAAGTGAGTGCTTTAGCCCTAGACCAACACCTAGGGTCAACACTAAGGTCCAGCAGTCCTAAGGGTGACTCATCTTGAGCTCCCCCATAATGACTCCACCTACTAAATGCTAGAGGTTAGGATCAATATGTGAAATTTCAAGTTAAGTAAAGAGGAGTGTAAAATTTCTAATGGTGAGGGTTCCTTTTCTAGTTTTCTAAGAATAGTCAGTAGGAAAGTCCAATGGCTAGACATTAGGCTACTAAAGAGGAAAAACTAAACCTCAACCAAAAGTG
This sequence comes from Phalaenopsis hybrid cultivar, assembly GCA_002079205.1. Lineage (NCBI taxonomy): Eukaryota > Viridiplantae > Streptophyta > Magnoliopsida > Asparagales > Orchidaceae > Phalaenopsis > Phalaenopsis hybrid cultivar. Next base: position 347,727 of record JXCR01056731.1, on the reverse strand, counting down.
AGGTCAACATAACTTCTCAGGACTCCCCCCTTTTTTCTCTAAAATTCCTTTTTTTATAATTTCCAAAGAGGTGCATTGGTCTCTCTTCAAAATGTGTCATGATTTGTTATATTTCCCAAGGGATGTCTCCTTTCGCAAGTCTTTTAACCATGTTTTTGTTTCTAGTGGTCATAATCACCCTCTTTAGCCAATAAGTGCCTCAAATGTCCCTTCAAAATTTGGCAAAATGAATTAAACAGTCAAATAACTACCTCTGGTGCTTAAGCGAGGAGCCTCTGGCGCTTAGGTGTGGCCTTCTCTATTTCACCGGCGCTTAAGCGCGGGATTTGGCGCTTAGGCGCCAAAACACTTTTGCACCATTTTTACATTTTGCTCCAAATTTGATCTTTTTTAACTCCTTTCAGCATTTTTCACCTTTTTACTTATACCTGAAAGAAAAAAACACAAATACCTTCCATTAAAGCGCAATATCTCAAAAATAAATATAAAAATGTGTCTTAAACACTATATATTTTAGGTTTATCACATATCTATTATTTGATCGCTATCAGTTTTGAGGTCACAAATAATAAGGCAGAGTATGAAGCATTGATAGAAGAACAACAGTTAACTGATGAAATGGATGTCCAATGTTTAACTATAAAATTAGATTTGCACTTGTCACCAATTAATTTAATGGGGAATTCAAGGCTCAAGATGAAATGATGGACAAATATTTGAAAAAGTTGAAGGAGGAGATAGAGAATTTCTCAAACTTTTGTATTGATCATGTAGGATGAGAGGAAAACCAAGAGACAGACCTTTGTCAAAGAACATATGCTCCAGAGACAAGCTGGTCCATAGGCTTTCCCAATTAACAATAGAGGAGCCAAAAATAATGGAGGTAGACACAAAAGATATGAAAAGTTGGGTGGACCCTATGTCAACTACCCCAAAATGAAGAATATCTTAGAAGAAATGATAGATCCTAGAAGGTTCAAATTATAAGTTGCCTAATTCCTACTCATTGGAGATACACTCTTTCTAAGGTCAACCATGTCATTGCTTCTAAGGTGTATCAAAGGAAACGAGGTAGAAGAGATCCTTCGAGACGTATGTTTGAACTAATGTGGAAGTCATTCAGGCGAAAAGACTTCAGCTCATCGTGTCCAGAAGCAAGGTTATTTTTGGTTGGCCCTCTTAAAGGATGCAAAATAATTTTCTTGAATGTGCAAGCAATATCAGAAGTATGCTCCATTACAGCATCAACAGACATAGAAATGGAAACTGATCATAAGCCTCTAACCCTTACCTGTTTGGGGCCTTGATATCCTCAGGACTTTTCTACCTTTGAAAGGACAACAAAAGTTCCTTTTGATCACCATAGATTACTTTTCCAAGTGGATAGAAATAAAAGATTTAGTCTAGATTACCGCTGGTGGTTTAGAATTTTATCTTGACAGATATAATTTGTCAGTATGGCTTTCCCATAGCACTCATTAGAGACAACATAACATAATTTTTTGATTATGAGGTGAGAGATTCCTATCAGAGTCAGAGTATCTACCTTAAATTTGCATCCATGCATCACCTGTGAACCAATAGCCAAGTGGTGGCCGCGAACAAGATCATACTAAACCTGTTGAGGAAAAAGGTTGATGGTGGAACATTTTTTGGTGTGTCGTCACATACCATAGAATTTTTGGGAAGACTTCCATATAGATGAATCGACACGATATTTTTAAAAAATAAAACATCTTCATAAAAGATGGAAATATTACCTTAAAAATGGGCTTAATCACTGTTTCGGTTAATTTTGTACAATCATAGTCGCCAACCTGTCTAATCATCGTCCTAAGGTTCTTTTTTCTGAGGAGCCCTCTTAAATCATAAGAATGATCCGGAGAAGAGGAGAGATTGAAAAAGCAGGAATTAAGATGGAGGCTAGGCAGTAAAATTTGTAAAGAACCTAGAAAGCTTATGGCAAGTAAACCTCATGTAATAGGTCAAGTGTGTATGTCCAAACAAGATTAGATTAAGACACCTTGAACTAGATAACTACAAATACCTACATATGCTACCCAACTAATCAGAGAACAAATTTTGTGTATTTGTCCTAAGGTTAAGAGCACTCCCAAAAGGAATGTATCCCTTTGGTTGATTACATCTTAGGGGATGCTTAAGAATACTCTCAATTAAAAGAATCATGCTTACATTTAAGTGATGAATAGTGAGAGGGTGTCATAAAGGATGGTTTTCTCATAAGATCATCTTGATGCATTTGACATGTGTCAATTTTATGTCATTTTATGTGCTATTTTTCCTGCATTTTACATCTCAATTTTAGTTATTTAACACAGATTTGCGCTTGAGAAAGGTATTTTATTTATATTGTGCAAGATGTGATAACTGAGTATGAATGAGTGAACCAACAAAATACAACAAGAAAGTGACCCAAAGAGATGTGACCATTCCATTGATTGAATCGGGCTAGCGTGACCTCGTCTAAAAATGGTGTGGCCACACCATAAGTTGCAGTAGGGTGGCGTGACCACACCACAATTGAGCGTAACCATGTCGGCCCTGATAGAAGAACGACGTGACAACTCCGATGAGCAGGAACACTTTAGAAAGAAAATTTGATAGCCCAAACCATGATTCGTTCTATTAAATCAGATTTTAGGGATTTTATGAAGAAGTTTTGGATTATAGAAGTATTGAAGGTTGAAAGAAGTGGGTTTGAGAGAGGATTTGAGGGATCTCTTGAGAGATTTCTTCCTCCTTAGGTTGAAACTTTTAAAGGAGAGTTTTTCTTTACTTTGTGAGTTGTAAGAGATTTTGTATGAGAGGGAAAGTTGTTGAATTTGATGGAGAAACATTTTCTTGTAGATTATTGATACACCTAAAATATATAGTCTTTATGTACATATTTTTATATCTATTTTTGAGATATTGTGCTTTAATGAAAGTTATTTGTGTGTTTTTCTTTCAGGTACAATCAAATGGATGAATAATAGTGAAAGGAGTGAAAAAAGGATCAAATTTTGAGCAAAAATGAAGAAGGTGTGAAATTGAATTGAGACGCCTAAGCGCCCAGGACTGGCCTTACGCGACAGTGAAATAGAGAGAGCCGAGCCTAATCGGCCAGTACCCGCGCTTAAGCACTAGAAGTAGTTCTTGATGATTTATTGAATTTGGACAAATTTTTGAAGAAATGTTTGAAGCAACTCTTAGGGAAAACATGGGAAATAATTAATGGACATGAAAATTCATTCAATTGGATTTTGAAAGGAGGAAACTTCTAGAAGATTCATTGACTATTGACAAATTTTGAAGAGACACCAAGACAACTTTTGGAAAATTATAAAAGAAGACTTGGATTGATCATCATAATCCGTGATAATCCATCCATCCAGAGCTAACCACCACACACTGTTGCCGCCGCCACTTTTATTTTTATTTTAAGTTGTAATTTGTATTGTAAGTGAAGGAAGATATTCAAAGGAACTTCAAGACTTCGATGTAGAGGATTTGAGATAAGTTTTTATCTTTGTGACTACATTTGGCTTTAATTTAGACTATTTGTTTGTGTGCATGATTTCTACTTTCAAACATAAATGTGGTTGTGTTTTCTCCATGAATTCTCAGTAGTTTTCTTTATCTTTTTTCCTTAAAATGATAAGTGATTAAGTATTAGATGGAAATTACGTGAAGTATTAGTCTTTAATGTTGGAAGAAGTTATGATAATTTTAAACCTTATGCTTCATTTACTTATTGATTTGACCAATTAAGATGTTAATATTTGTTGTTAGAACATGTAAGATCCGAGATGATATTGTCTCAGTCAACAAATGGTAAGAATCACATGAAATTGTATGAATGAAAATGTAATTCATATGATTGAGTGCAAATAAATAGGGAAATAAACTTTAAATGGGGTAGAATTAAAGGACTTTAGAATGATAGGCTAAAACACCTAATTTGGTTTATACTTTTAGGTTTTGAAACGAGATGTTAGCCCCCAGATGGAGGGAGAAGAGGGAAGTCTAGAGTGAGAGCTAGTATCTTCCTTACCTAACCCGTCTTCAGGACTATTCAAACTGTAAATTAGCCAATGCTCTTTATAACATCTCTAGTAACGGTAAAGAATAATATTGCTTCTATTTGGCACGACACAATTTGAATACTTCCACAACATAATTCTTATACTTCTTACTGATTCATGATAAGGAAAAAAATCTTGTCTTCATTTTGCAAATATCTAAATAAGTTAGTTAGTTGCTTACTTTATTTTTAATTATCAAAAACTATAAAAAAAATCAAACTTTCATTCCTATTATAATATCTAGAGTTTAAGTAAGAACATTTTGCTAAGTAGAATTTGTTATCTAATTTTTTCTGTCTTGTAGTTGCATATTGTAGTTCTGTGTGGGTTCGATATTCGGGACTTAATCAAAAAGCCCTATATTACTTGATAATGATACGTATACTTGTGTAGCATCCCATATTAAATATAATAATTATATTCTTATTTGCTTCGAAGTCAAGTTTAAGCCTAGCTCTTGCTCATGCTCAAGTTTTTGGCGTCGTTGCAAAGTTAGAATTATAATTAACGAAAATTAAGAATATAATCGCATACATCACATTAACATATATATAGAGTCAAGATCAAGCTTTTGGTTGTCGTTGTCGGGGGGAAAATATAAATTTTTTTAAGAAACTTTTAGAAAGCAAATTTTTATTTTTGTAAGGTCTTAATTAAATTTTTAGATTTATTATAAGAATATTGCAGTGTTGTTTTTATATAAATTTCTTGTTTGTGTGTTTTTATTTTATGTGTTTCATAGTAAAGTATGTGTAGTTCAAGTTCTACAAAACTAGTGCCTTTTGATTATGAATTAGAGAGAACTATTAGAAAAATTAAAAAATTAAAAATTAGTAAAAGAATAAAAAAATTTCAAGAAATGGCAAATCAAAATAATCAAAATGTTGAAATTAATCAAGAGTTTAACCTTTAAGAGATTATGCAAACCCTGAGGTGGATGAACTTCATTATAGTATTCAAAATTCTGTTGTAGTGGCTAATTCATTTGAAATTAAACATGTTATTATCCAAATTATATCAAATAATCAGTTTAGGGGAGCGCCAACTGAAGATCAAAATTTACATCTTATCAATTTTCTAGAATTGTGTGCTACATTTAAAAATGATGGTGTATCAGATGATGCTATAAGACTTAGACTTTTTCCTTTCTCGATGAGGGATAAGGCTAAGATATGGTTACATTTGTTAGCACCCGGATCTATCAGAATTTGAGGTGATTTAGCATAGAAATTTCTTACTAAATATTTTCAACCATAAAAAACTACTAAGTTTAGAAATGATATTACATATTTTGGTCAGTTTAAAGGGGAATCTATTTATGAAGCATAGGAACAATTTAAAGAACTACTAAGAAAGTGTCCACACCAAGCTATACTAGATTGGTTAATAATTCAAACTTTTTTTATAATAGATTAGCTGGATCTCTTAGATATATTATCGATGCCGCTGCTGGTGGTTCATTGATGTCAAAACCATTTCATGACACTTATGCTTTAATTGAAGAGATGGCTACTAATAATTTTTAATGGCCTTCTAAAAGGGTAAATCCTAAGAAATTAGCTAATATTTATGAATTTGATGCTTTTGTATGTTAGCAAATCAAGTTGCTGCAATTTCAAGGAAGTTGACCAATTTGGAATGAATTTTTCTCAATAGCAAATCAAGTTGCTGCAATTTCAAGGAAGTTAGACCAATTTGGAATGAATTTTTCTCAATCAATTTTCATCAAGTTGCTGCAATTTCAAGGAAGTTAGACCAATTTGGAATGAATTTTTCTCAACCAATTACAATGATTGAGGAAAATTCATTAGGCCAAATGGTGCATTCTCAAGTATCATTAGAAGCTTTGAATGCTATAAACAATAAGCAGAATAACCCATATTCAAACTTTTATAACTCAAGTTGGAAGAACCTTCCCAACTTTAACTACAATAATACTTCGAGTGATAATAATCAGCAATGGGGAATCAACCAAGAAAACTAATTGGGAAATTGGAACAATAAAGGGAATAGTAATTATAGACCTACTTATCCTCTAGGTTTTAACAATAATCCATGAGTCAAGGAGAAAATTTTCAAATGGGAAATCAATTACAAAGTCAATGAGCTACAATTAGAAATATTGAGAATCAACTTGGGTGGAAATCAGTTACAAAGTCAAGGAGCTACAATTAGAAATATTGAGAATCAATTGGGACAAATAGCAAATTCATTAAGTAATAGATCCTAAGGAACACTTCCCAATAATACTGAAGTAAAAAGCATACAATTAATATTTCATTTGTTGAAGCATTAGAACAAATGTCAAACTATGTGATGTTTATGAAGGATATTCTTAATAGGAAAAGGAATTTCAAAGATAATGAGACTGTTGCACTTAGCGAGGAGTGCAGTGCTATAATTCAGAAAAAGCTTCCTAAAAAGCTTAAAGATCCTGGTAGCTTCACAATTTCATGTGCAATATGAGACAAATTTTATGAGAAAACTTTATGTGATTTAGGTGCAAGCATTAACCTTACACCATTATCAATATTTAAAAGATCAGGATTAGGAGAAATATCTCCTACTACTGTAACTCTGCAGTTAGCAGATCATTCAATAACATATCCTAAGGGAGTTATAGAAGATGTCTGTGAAAGTGGATCAATTTATCTTTCTTGTTGATTTCATTGTGCTAGATATGGAGGAAGATAATGCGTTACCTATTATTTTGGGGAGACCTTTTCTAGCTATAGGAAGAGCAATGATAGATGTGTAGAAAGGAGAATTAACTATGCACATAAATAATTAGATAATTACGTTTAATATTTCCAAATCAATGAAATATCTTGAAAAAAGTAAAGATGATGAATGTTATAAAATGGGAGTGATAAAATATTTGAGTGAATGCCATTTAAAAAAACTTATGAAGAGAAATCTAAAATGAAAGAGTTTGAACACAAGTAAGAAGAGGAATTAGATAAATTTGAAGATATTTACAAGGAAGATTCAAATTATGTTCGAGAAAGTTTTGAAGTTTTGGACACGAAATAAAAAGATAAATATTTTTGTCCATCAATCGAAAAACCTCGTGAGCTTGAGTCGAAGTTACTTCCTGAACATTTAAAGTATGCCTTTTTTAGGTGATTCCTCAACATTACTTGTTATAATTTCCTTAAAATTAACTACAGAAGAAGAAATGAGTTTAATGAAAACTTTAAAGAGTTATAAGAAAGCCTTTGGATGGACAATTGCTGATATAACAAGAATCGGTCTTTCAATTTATATGCATAGAATTCATATGGAAGAGAACTGAAAATTCAGTGATCCTCAAAGGATATTAAATCATGTTATGAAAGAAGTTGTTAAGAAAGAGATTTTAATGTGGTTAGATGCTAGAATTATCTACCATATTTCAGATAATGCATAGGTTAGTCCAATTCACTGTGTTCTTAAGAAAGGAGGAGTGCTTGTGACTATGAATGAACATAATGAGTTAATACCAACTAGGTAAGTCACACCGTGGCGAATATGCATTGAATATAGAAAATTAAATCTTGCCACTAAAGAATATCATTTTCCACTACCCTTTCTAGATCAAATGTTGGATAGAGTAGTTGTACTTTTATTTTCTGGATGGATATACTGGTTATCACCATATACAAATAGATCCTGAAGATCAATAGAGAACAACTTTTACCAGTCCTTATGGTACATTTGTTTTTAGAAGAATGTCTTTTGGTTTATGTAATGCCTCTACTACATTTCAAAGATGAATGATGGTTATTTTCTGTCATTTAATTGAAAAAGGAATTGAAGTTTTTATGGATGATTTTTCAGTGTTTGGAACTTCATTTGAATCATGTTTGTAACATTTATGAAATGATCTTAAGCGCTGTGAAGAAACAAATTTAGTCCTTAACTGGGAAAAATGTCAATTTATGGTAGCAGGTGAAATTATTTTAAGATATCTGATTTCAGAAAATGATATGAAAGTAAGCCTTGCAAAAATTCAATTGATTGCTAATTTACCTTACTCAACAAGTGTGAGGGAAATTAGGAGTTTTTCAGGACTTACTGGATTCTACAGGCAGTCTATTAAAGACTTTTCAAACTTTTCTAAGTCTACATTTTATTTGCTTGAAGAAGATGTAATTTTTAATTTTGATAAGGAGAGCCTAAAAGCTTTTGAGTTATTAAAAGAAAAATTAGTCAATGCACCATTTATTGTTTCACCAGATTGGGGGGAAACCTTTTGAGCTGATGGGTGATACAAGTGATTATGTTATTGGAGTTGTTTTAGGACATAAGCATGATAAGTTTTTCAAAGTAAGCTACTACGCTAATAGAACTCTTAATTAAACTCAAATTAATTATACCACAACTGAGAAAGAGTTATTTATGCTTTTGATAAATTCAGATCTTATTTAATTGAAACTAAATGTGTAGTGCATACTGATCATTCTATTATTAAATAATTAATGAAAAATAAGGATGCAAAACCAAGACTGATAAGATGGATTCTACTTTGAAATAGTAGATAGGAAGGGAGCTGAGAATCAATTTGCTGATCATCTGTTCAGGCTTGAATTAGAAAAACCACTCTGTTTTGAAAAAGAAATTAATAAACATTTTCTAGATAAAGATTTGTTCAGTATTAATGAGTGGTGTTTTCCATGGTATGCCGACATTGTGAACTTCATTGTTAGCGATATTATACCCTATGGAATGGCATACCAACAGAAGATGAAATTTTTATCTGAAGCTAAGACTTATTTTTTAGATGACTCATTTTTAAATAAACAAGGAAAGGATCTTATTATTCGAAGATTTGTGTCGTTTGAAGAAACTTATGAAATTATCCAAAAATGTCATAATTCAGATTTTTAGGGACATTTTGGTGTTAATAAAACAACATACAAAATTTTGCAATATAGATTTTATTGGCATACAATCTTTAGAGATGTTAATGCTTATATCAAAACTTATGATTGATGTCAACGAGTAGGCAATATTTCTAGAAGAAATGAAAGACCCCTCAATTATATGTTAGAAGTTGAGATATTTGATATTTGGGGATTAGATTTCATGGGATCATTTATACCATCTTTCAGAAATTTATACATATTGACAGCAGTATACTATGTATCCAAATGGATAAAAGTTATTGCTTTACCTCGATGTGATGCTAAAAGTGCTGCAGTGTTTTTAAGAATGAATATATTTTGTAGATTTGGGATGTCGAGATTGATCATAAATGGTGGGGAAAGCCATTTCAAAAATGCAATGATGGAAAATTTATTAAAGAAATATCATATCAAACATCAAATTGCTATTGCTTATCATCCTCAGATAAGTGGTTTGGCTAAATTATCCAATCATGAAATTAAAAGAATATTGGAAAAATATGTGAATCCAACCAAAATGGATTGGTCAGTCAAACTTGATTATGCTTTGTGGTCTTATAAGACAGCATATAAAACTCCTATAAGAATGTCCTCATACAGGCTAATATTTGGGAAAGCTTGTCATTTATCAGTTGAAATTTAGCATAAAGCATATTGGGCTATTAAATAATTTAACTACAATTTAAAGGATGTTTGTGAGAAAAGACTATTGCAATTAAATGAGCTTGAAGAGATAAGAAATGAAACTTATGAAAGTGCTAAGATTTATAAAGAAAAGACAAATATGTGGCATGATTAAAGGATTCTTATTAAAAATTTTGAGCCAGGGCAACAAGTTTTGCTATATAAGGCAAGGTTAAGATTATTTCCAAGCAAACTTAAGTCCAGGTGGATAGACCCATTTGTTGTGATAAAATTTTATCCTTATGGAGCTGTGGATATCAAAGATCCTAAAACTGATAAGATATTCAAAGTGAATGGTCACATGCTGAAACCCTACATTTTGGGGTATCCACTTAAATTGAATGATCTTATGTTGTTGGTTTAACCAGAATAAGCACTGGCTACATCGGGTGACGTCGTTAAACCAAACGTTTTGTGGGAGGTAGCCCATAGTTATTTGTGTGTTTGTTTTGAATATTATGTTATTGTGTTTGATTTAGAAAATTTTGGTGGTATATTGAATATATAATGATTTGGTAATGATTCTAAGACCTTAAAAGATGACTTAGACATGTTAAAATGAGTTTTTGGACGTTAAGCTGGCCTATGCTAAATTAAGCACTGGCGCTTAAGCGCCAACATTCGGCGCTTACGTGTGGTAGTTTACTAAACATGCTAGATTATGTTTCTAGAAGTTTTAAACATGGTTCAGTGGGTTTAAACGCGGTTTAGTGGTCTGAGAACGTGTCAAGAAGTTTTAGGCATGATCTAGAGCCTATAAATAGAAGGGTATGATGAGAAGTCTCACCACACTTCAAATATAACCCTAAATTCTAAGTCAAAAGTTAGATTTATTGGAAATATGTCATCTTGGGAGAGTGATTTGAAGAAGAAGGAAGCTATGAAGAAGAAGTTCATTATTCATAGTGCGCAAGAGTTATTCAATGATTTCCTAGTTGTTAGTATTGAAGTGATAGCAGAGAAAATCACTAAAATTGAGGCTGACGTGGCTTCAATTGAAGCAAAGGTGATGGAAGTTAATGCACACCTAGCGCATATTGGATGACAGCTTAAGATGCAATTTAGCCAAACCAATTTTATTGAAGAAGCAGGCAAGGCTACGTATTTGAAAAACAAATGGACTGAAGAAGACACAACTTAAGCTCTTCACCACTGTCCGTTCTATCAAATTTTTGTTTCAAATGCCTAAGGAAAGACTAATGATATACAAGGATTCGTTCCACCGAAAGGTGAATGTAATTAAGTTCTTTATTTAGTGTTTTTGCGTTTAGTGTTTGTTTGACTGTGTTAAGTTTATTTTGTGTGTTTTTAATATTATGATTATTTAGTGTTTGTGTTAGGAACTATCTTATCCAAGACTCTTTGGATTGAGAAATTATGTATTGAAAATATATGTAATTGTTTATGAATTAATATAGGTGTTTGTTTGTGTAACGTTTTGTATTATTTTGTGTTTAATTGAATTAGTTAAGATTGGTGAATCTTGAGGAAGAGGAGAGTTGAAAGAGAAGAAAACAGTTATTAAAAAGTTATAAGGTCATTTAGGAGTGATGACTTAGGCTAGAAGTGCATGTTACTTATATCCAAAAATATCAAAATTTGTGTACTAGTGTCCTAAGTGCTAAGACCCCATTCTTAAGCGCAGGCTAACTTGAGAGATTGGCGCCTAAGCGTCGAACCATTAACGCTTAAGCGCCGGTTCATGTAAACCGGTTCGCAAGCGGTTTAAAGTGAAGTTTTAAGCCGAAAACTCCATTTTCCCCTAACTTCATCTTCTACCTTCGGTTTTCGTGAGTTTGAGAGCTAGGGCATCATCTTAAGTGAAGATTTCTTGGTGATTTCATGCAAAATTTGTTAGATTTGATCTTCTTGAGGTAAGAGCTTCACTTCTATGTAAAAATTTTTTATGTTCGCCATGTATTTTGAGCACATTATGGATTTGACTGAAAATCACTATTCAGGGTGAAAATTTGAGAACAATCTATGAAAAATACATAGAATTGATAGTTTAAGCTTTTAGGAGTTGAGTTTAATGATTTAGAGTTGAATTTAGGATTTATTGTGAATTTTATATGATTTTTAAAAATGACCCCAAGAATGAAGAGGAGCAAAAGAAAACTCATTTTGATCCGAACAAGTTCATTAGTTTGAGAGCTCAGGATAGATCTACTGATGCACTTAAGTCAAGGAAATTGATCCCTGAGCAATGTTTTAAGAGTCTGGGTGGAGCAGTAGAAGACTTGATTGTTCACCAACAGTGAGAGCATTTTTGTTGTTTTTCTGACGTGGCCGGTATTTCTATTGTTCAGAAGTTCTATGTGAATCTCCCTGAATTTGAAGATGATGGAGTCATGGTTTGAAGAAGACAAGTACCTTTCTCCTTAGAGGTAATAAATCTATTCTATTAATTGCCCCCAAGTACATTATGTTTTTATTCAAACTATAGTCTGAATGAGGAGTTGGAGGAGATTGCAGCATCATTGACTGGTGGAAGAAGATTGTGTAAAATTACTAATGAAAGAAGATTCAACTTCCCCACATCAAAATTGGATACCATGACGAAAGCATGGCACTACTTTATTTCCGCTATCTGCTGCCAACAAACTACCCCAGTGAAGTGACCTGAGATAAAGCTACTTTGAACTATTGCATTCAACAGTTTAAGCCCATTGATATTAGAGCTCTGATTTATGATACTATCACCAGTTTTGTCGACGCTGCTACTACTGTAAGGTTTGGGATTCACATCCTTGATCTTTGCATTATGCGAGCAGGCAGGTGTTAGATTTGATAGTAGGGAGGCGATAGTGCTGCCACTCAAGCCCATTGCTAGTGTTAATGCGAAATCTTGTTCACATCATTTGATCTTTGGCTAGAGAGGTGGATTTTCTAGTAGTTCAGGTGTCTCTACATCTCATGCTTCTACCTCACATGCTTCGACATCACAAGGTCAAACTTTTGGATCTGATTCATAGTCACAATTATTGCAAAGGATATTGGACAACATCAACTATACCACTGATAAGGTATTGAATTTAGAAAATTTTGTAGATCATATAGATGGATATATAAGGAGACATAGCAATTATGAGGAGAAATTCCACTCATCTATGGAAAATCTCATGACAGGTGACCAGAGTGTAGTTTTCCCTCAATATCCAAAATATCCATCATATGAGCCTACAACTGTTTGGCATAGTGACGATAGAGATGCTAATGAGGAGAAAGATGATTAAATTGAGTTCTATAGTTTAGTTTTATTGTATTGTTGTGAACTTTTTATGGTACAGTTATATTATACTGTTATTTTGTTTGGAGTTGTAATTGTTGAGACTGTTAGTTTTGTTAGTGTTTTATTTTGTTAGACACTGTTGTGATGTATTTATGTTCTTATGAGTAGTTATATCTTGTTTTTGTGGTAGTAATTATGTTTATTGTGTTGTTTAGTGTATTTATTTTGTGTTAAAATTAATCTTGAATCTTAGGAAGGTTTAGAGTATTACTAACTATCACTTAAAAGCTTCATGTTTTAAATTTTCAATTTACTACTAGGTATTTTCTTTATGTTACAGTTGTGAATGTTTGTTAGTGTGTTTGTTTGCTTTTATGTTATTCTGCACTACATAGAAGTCTAATGAATCTCTATATATTAAGTAAATTAAAATTTGATCAATTAATTTTTACTCTTGTTTTTAATTTCTGTACTTGTAAATTTTGGATGTAAAAATTCCTATAAGCATGTTATTTTTAGTTTTCATTCCTTCATATATATATATGATGTTAAAATGTTTTTTTTCTCATTAAAAATTTAAGTTTGGGGGGGATGAAAAAGTTTCTAAAACATGAAATTTATTTGTTTTCAAATGTACTACAAATGAGTTTGATTTTGATTTGAAAGAAAAATGATTATGTATATGAAGCTATATTAGGGAAGTAAAATTTTAAATATAGAAATGAGTAAGAGAATTTAGTTAAAACCTATAGTGGTGAAGAAAAAAGAGAATTTAGTTAAAACCTATAGTAGTGAAGAAAAACTTAAAGTTAGCAGTTTTTAGTGTGGAAATGATAAAGATTGTGTAACTATCTTTAGTAGGAGAAATTGTATTTTTGAAAAATTTAAAAGTGTTATACTTTTATTTTCAATGCTTACATTTCTTTTATTAAAAATAATTTTAAAAATTTTTATTATATTTGTAAGTAAGAGATTTATATCAGAACTTTGCTTTAGGAAAGAATGAGTGAAATTCAAAATCATTAAAAGCCTATCCAGATATAGTAATCCTCACCTGAAAAAAAAATTTGAAAAAATTGAAAAAGGGAGGAGAAGCTTGAGGATTAGTGCCTAAAAAAATTAATTCCATATCCGATCTTTTTTAAGTATAAGACTTGAGAAACTCTTAAGCTTAAGGATATAATATAGTAAGTATAATTATTCTTAGTAAAATTTTTTAACTAGAGAAGATAGAATGTCTAAACTCTATATTTGGAGAATTTATAATATTTTTGAATTAGATAAGACTCATATTTTTAGACTTCTTTACATTAAAAATTTCTAAACTCTAAGTTGGTCTCATATACTAATGTTTTTTTCTAAATTGGACTACTATATTCTTACATCAAAATTTTAGAATATCCTAAAAAAAACTCATTTTTGTAATCTACTTATTTTGGTTTTAAAGAATTGGAGTGTCACTTGAGGACAAGTAACATATGAAGTTTGGGTAATTTTGATACACCTAAAAAATATAGTCTTTAAATACACATTTTTATACATATTTTTGAGATATTGCGCTTCAATGAAATGTATTTTTGTGTTTTTCTTTCAGTTAAAATCAAATGGATGAAAAATGGTGAAAGGAGGAAAAAATGATCAAATTTGGAGCAAAAATGAAGAAGGTGTGAAATTGAACTGAGACGCCTAAGCGCCTAGGACTGGCGCTTACGCACCAGTAAAACAGAGAGAGTCACGCTTAAGCACCCAGTACCCCGTGCTTAAGCGCAAGAAGTAGTTACTTGATGATTCAATGAATTTGGACGAATTTTTGAAGAAGTATTTGAAGCAACCCTTGGTGAAAATATAGGAAATAGTTAATGGACACAAAAATTCATTGAATTGGCTTTTGAAAGGAGGCAGCTTCTAGAAGATTCCTTGAATGTGGACACATTTTGAAGAGACACCAATGCACGTTTTGGAAAATTATAAAAGAATACTTGGATCGATCATTATAATCCACGATAATCCACCCATTCAGGCCAAACACCACACGCCGCCGCCGCCACTTTTCTTTTTATTTTAAGTTGTAATTTGTATTCTAAGTGAAGGAAAATATTCAAAGAAACTTCAAGACTTTGGTGTAGAGGATTTGAGATAAGTTTTTATCTTTGTAACTACATTTGGTTTTAATTTAGATTTCTTTTTTGTGTGCATGATTTCTTCTTTCAAACCTAAGTGTGGTTGTGTTTTCTCCATGAATTTTGAGTAGTTTTCCCTATCTTTTTCCTTAATATGATAAGTGATTAAGTATTTTTAGAAAGTTGTGTGAAGTATTAGTCTTTAATGTTGGAAGAAGTTGTGATGATTTCAAACTTTGTACTTCATTGACTTCTTGATTTGGACAATTAAGATGTTAATATCTGTTGTGAGAACATGTAAGATCCAAGATGGTATTATCTCAGTCAACAAATGGTAAGAATCACATGAAATTAAATGGATGAGAATGTAATTCATATGATTGAGTGCAAATATATAGGGAAATAAACTTTAAATGGTGTAAAATTAGAGAAATTTAGAGTGACAGGCTAAAGCCAACAAATTGATTTATACTTTTAGGTTTCGATACAAGATGTTAGCCCCTAGGTGGAGGGAGAAGAGGGAACTCTAGAGTGATAGCTAGTATCTGCCTTACCTAACCCGTCTTCAAGCCTACTCAAACTGTAAATTAGACAATGTTCTTTATAGCATCTCTAGTAAGGGTAAAGAATATTATTGCTCACAACACAATTTGAATACTATTATAATAGAATTCCTATTCTTCTTACTGATTCATGATAAGGAAAAAGATATTTTATTTATATTATCTTCATCTTGAAAATATATAGATAAGTTACTTAGTTGCTTACTTTATTTTCAATTATCATAAATTACAAAAAGAATCAAACTTTCATTCCTATTATAGTATCTAGAGTTTAAGTACGAAAATTCTGTAAAGTATAATTTGTTATCTAATTTCTCTTATTTTGTACTTGCATATTATAGTTTTCTCTGCCGGTTCGATATTCGGGGCTTAATAAAAAAAGTCATATATTACTTGATAACGATACTTATACTTGCGTAGTATCCCATATTAAATAAAATAACTGTATTCTTATTTGCTTCAAAGTCAAGTTTGTGCCTAACTGTTGTTGGTGATCAAGTTTTTGGCGTCATTGCAAAGTAAGAATTATAATTAAGGAAAATTAATAATATAATCACATATATCACATTAACATATATAAAGTGTTGGGACTAGTTATTCATCTTTATGTTGCTTGAAATGATTTTTGCTAGGTTTTCTCTATAATGAGCAGCTAAGCTTTTCTTCGTGTCTCTGTAATGTAGGGAGTAGTGGATTTATTGTTGGTTTTTCGTAATGTTTTTCCATTAATCCTTTTCTTGAGCTTCAGATGGTTGATGTTATTGGTTAACTTTTTATCTTCATTTAGTCCCAGTCTAGCCATCTAGGAAGTTAAAATATTTTCTGAAATTATGACCTCTAACCGTTGTGTAGTGGAAGTGAAAGGATAACCATAGAATTATGAGAATATAGACATATTCCAATGGAATTCTGCAATCATCCTAGGGGATTAAAAAAATCGGGTGAAATGTCATGGGGATTGAGTAAGCCTAAACTTCATGGATTTTAAGTTTTTTTGACCTAGACATAGGCATAAGGAGTACCTTATCGCTGATTGACAATAATTACATAGGAAAATATTTAGAAAAATATGATCGCCTCGACCTCTGAATCACTGAAGCATGAGTCTTATTTATCTTAAAGGAACTCACAAAATTTTCTCTTGTTTTCTACATTTCATTTGCTACCAAGTATTTTATTTTACTAGGACCATAGGATTTGAAAACATCCTATTGATAATCAACAAGCTAGGCTAACAGAATTAGTAAATGAGAGCTTTTTATGTGGAAACAAATATTACACTTTTTTTATGAGAATAATATGTGGTACTCTTGAACATCATTACTACTTGACACGTGCACTTGTATGGTACGACTGAGTTGTGTCCCTGTAAGTTTTGGCTCGTCAAGTTTTTGGAGCTATTGTCGTGGAAAGGTGTTAATAATTATTTTTTCTATTAGGAAAACCTTACTTGAAAAAGTTAGGATCTATGTTTGGCATTTTTATTTTCTTATTTTTGCTTTATAGTTTTTATTTTCTTTTTGTTCTTGCATATGTAGTATTGTTTTTTTTTTGTAGGTGCTAAAAAATTAACAAAGCTGAAAAGAAAGTAAAACAAAATAAAAAATATTATGTTATTAATTTATTTCATATTTTATTCTACATATTGTATGTTACAATTTTATGCTAGCTGTTGATAGACTTGTGTGAGTCACTGTGTTATTTGTTGCAAAAGTGGTTGATTAATTTTCATGTTCATGTTTAAGTGAGATGAGGATGACCTTGCTCCTTTTGACCTTGAGATTGATCCCACATTTAGACATCTTAGGAGATCACACTTGACTGTTGAATCACTTGTTGAGATGGCTAACCCTAATTCACCCACCATGAAACCACTTAGGAACTATACCAACCCTTTTGCTGAAGAGATTAACATGAGCATCAACTAATCCAATGCTAAGGCTAACACTTTTAAATTTCATTCGGCCATAATCTAAATGGTTCAAAACAATCAGTTTGAGGGACTTGCCACTAAAGACCCCAATCTTCACTTAGCCAATTTTCTTGAAATGTGTGTCACCTCCCGGTGCAGTGGTGCTTCCAGTGATGTTGTTAGATACTGCTTTTTCCCCTTTTTCCTAAGGGATAAGGCTAAAGTATGGCTTAATTCTCTTACCTCAAGATCAATCACAACCTGGAATGATGAAAGTTAGGGGTAAAAGTGTAAAATTAAAAATTTTCACCTTAGCCCAAATTGTCTCCTAAATTTAATTTAAAACACCAAATCAAACCTTAAGCACTTAGCCTGATGAAGGTTTTAAGGGATTAACATCATGATTATCCCTTTAATTATGAAACCACATTTAATGATATGGGCTTAGCTCAAATTGAACTTAACTCGAAAAAACTTGGTTTAAGTCTGAAATCCAAACTAGACCTAACACGGGTACACTTAGATTTGATCGAGCCCAATTGAATTAAATTTAGGTCTGACTCCCATTCAGACCTAACCCAGTTCCAGTCAAACTAAGGTTTGGCCTAGGTCTAATCCAACTTAGACCTAATACAACTTAAACCACCTTAGTTCTAACCTAACTTAGACCTGACACAACTTAAACCACTTTGTGTCTAACCCAACTTAGACATTGTTCAACTCAACCACTTTTAGTCTAACTCAACTAAGACCTAGCTCAATTTAAACCACCCTAGGTCTAACGCAACTTAGACCTAGCCCAATTTGAACCACCCTGGAACCAACCCAAATTAGACCTAACCAAATTTAAACGATCATAGTTCTAACCCAACTTAGACCTAGCCTAATTTAAACCACCCTAGGTTTAACCTAACTTAAACCTAGCTCAGTTTAAACAAACTTAGGTCTAACCCAACTTAAGCCTAAATCAACTTAAATTAAATCATCAAGTCAACTAAACCTAACTCAGGTTAATCCAAATCAACCTAAATCACCGGTCAACCCAACCTAACTCAAGTTAACACAAATCAACTAAATCACTGGGTCAACCTGACGTAACACGGGTTAGCCTAGATCAACTTAAATCACCGCGTCAACCCAACTTAACTCTGATTGAGCAAAATTAGCTTAAATCATCGGGTCAACCCGACCTAACGCGAGTTGACCCAAATCAACTTAAATCACCGGATCAACCTTACTTAACTCGAGTTAACACAAATCAACTTAAATCACCAGGTCAACCCGACCTAACTCAGGTTAACCCAAATCAACTTAAATCACCAAGTTAACCAGACCTAACCTAGGTTAACCCAAATCAACATAAATCATCGGGCTAACCCGATTTAACTCAGATTAACCCAAATTAACTTAAATCAGCGGCTTAACTCGATCCAACTCAGGTTAAACCAAACCAATGCAAACATCCTGGGTCAACCTAACTTCATGAAAGCTCTGCCGCATACTTTGGTTTTTTCCTCACTTCTCTAGATCTTCCATAAGATCTAGGAGAGAGAGATATATTAGGGGAAAAAAGCTATGAAACTATTGACAAACTGGTAACTCCATGCAATAACGATGATAATAGACCAATGTGAACACCACGTGGTGCTCATGGGCGGCGTGGCGACGGAAGTGAGCCTTCATCAATATATGGAACCAGGGTATTTTTCTCTTACCTTATTGTGTAAGTTAAGTTTTATTTTAATTATTTGGTCTATTTCCCTGCAAGGCCAAGCTCTTGTACTTAATTACATCTTTAGAATCGTAAGCCCTAAAGAAAACTCTTAATTAATATAACTTTCGGTGATCGGATAATGATAATAGACAACAATATGAGGTCAAATGAAATGATATGTACTTCTAACATTATTCATGCCTTCTTAAGAATCCCTCATCATCCTTTTAAATTATAAGCCAAAAATATCTTTGTTGTTGTTCTCAATATGCCAAAATCGTCCCTCCTGAGTGTTTTCTGCATTCCCTTAAATGTACTTCTTGGAATACATCACTAGTGATGCCTTCTTTGATGCAGCTCAAAGAAACAACAAGGTGACTAACCTTAAGGAAAGTTTTCCCTTGATCATAAGGTATTGGGATACCTTAATCTTGAACTTTTTAGGTCAGTTACTTCTTCCAAGACTTTCCTAGTCTCGAGGAATAAAATGTATGGATCCATCCAGGTCATTGATCCTTTAGCTCCTACTTTTATCATCTCAACTTCTTCAATGATTTGTCAGGCAAGCTTCTATGGAATCCCCTCCCCCAAGTAGATGCACGTGGATGGGAGGTATGCTACTTGATTATCCACTCAAAAGATATGTTCAATCTTGAAACCTTCAAACTTTCATGTAGGATTTTCAAGATACTTGAATATCATCTCATCTCAAACTTTTAATTGCTTATTCACATTATTGACTATCAACTCTGATTCAAATTTTACTAGTTGGTGTCAAACACCCATTCATATGTGATATGTAGCCCGAAAATCAGAGCTTTGTGCTCAGCTTAGTTGTTGGTGATTTTCAATCACACTTCTATATAGTGGTATAGATGATCTCAGGTTAGATTAGTTAGAGTGAAACTAAGCCCTACCCCAATTTTAACTGGATTCTCTATCAATATGTAGGATCTAAGTGTGGTTGTAATTCGTCATTTCTTTGCCTAGTTTGCTTGGTTCAAAAATATCAACCTATAAGTTAGTTATGGCTTAAGCCTTGATGGTAGTTTGAAGTACGAAGGAGAGATCAAACTCACTGAGTTATATTACTCATTTAAGAAGTCAATCACAACGTTTCGACCTAATGAGGATAAATTTGAGTAGGTGGTTAGTGTTGATTGTGATCAATGGTGTTTGAAAATATGGGTGAAGCGTGCATGCAAAAATGATAAGAGAAAACATTAATTTTCCATAATTGAATACCTAAGTTTGGTGCCTTAGAGGGCACGGCTGAAATAATAAATCGGGAATTGCTTCCCTTGCTCCTATCAGAGTAAAATTGAGTTGATGGCTTCAAGTCTGACCCCTAAATACAGGGAGTTCTTCATTAGGTTTTGGCCATTGAAGGAGTGGTGGTCACATGGGGGAATCTTTCATATTCTTTAATGCTTTTGCACATTCATCCAAGCAGGAAAGTTCTTCGCTCATTTCAAGATTATAAGAAAATTAATACAATTATTATCTGACTTTGAGATGAATCGGCTCAGGTCAGTGATCCTACTATTTACTTTTTTTAACTTTCTTGGTGTTTCGAGGGGATGACATGTTTATCAACACTTCAATTTTTTTTATTTAGCTTTTACTCCCTCTAGAGTTAGGAGATAGCTTAAGAATTTACCTGTGGATGCCACAAAAGTAAACTTAATAGGACTGAGATTCATATTAAATTTTCATAGGGTTTTAAAGGTTTCTTCTAAAACTTTCATCTGTTGCTCGGGTGTTTTACTTTTTATTGGGATATCATCCATTTATAGTTCAACATTTTTTTTCCTTTTTGATTGGAAAAAATTACATTCATCATGTGCTGATAATTAGCATTAGCATTTTTCAATACAAAGGGCATTACAATATAACAATACACTCTCTCGTTCGTGATAAATTTAATATTCTCAGCATCAGCCAAATGCACTTTGTTCTGATAGTATTTAGAGAATACGTCGAAGAAGCTCATTATAGAATAACCGACAGCCGCATGCACAAGTGTGTTAATCTATAATAGAGAGTAGTTTTCCTTCCAAAAATGATGTTAAAATTATTAAAGTTAACATACATTATCCACTTATCATTCCATTTATATACCATGGTCATGTTTGACGCCCGTCGGGTACTATACCCCTCTAATGTGGTCGGTCTCCAGCAGCTTCCGGACCTCCTTCTAAATCAGTTCAACAAGTGTGAAAACTATTGTTCTCATCTTCTACTTCATTGTTTGTGCCACTGGAAATTTTGGTAGTGATAAGGGAATTTAATTGGTATCACGAGCATATTGATGATAAACAAAGAAATAACATTTTGGTGGCTTTGAAGAGTGTCATTCTATTCATATTTGTGAACCACATCAAGAACATCACTTAGCAGGAATGATTTATCAATGTTACCTTCGATTGCATGGATCTAATGGGTGGTCACACCTCCCTTAAGACCCCTTCTCATAGGTTGTTGAGCTGGACAAGTTCTTGTAAACACTACCGACTTCCATGGGGTAGCAGGTGTGAGACTGCTTGAGATTTCCCTGGATAGTTATTACCTCTCCATCGCCTGAGAATTTCATGACTATATGATAGGTTGAGGTGATCGTCCGGATGGAATTAATTAGGGGATGGTTGAAGATGGCATTGTAGGTGGGAGATAAGTCGACCACTATGAAGTTGACATTTTTTTAGTAACTTCATGTCTTTTTTCTCTCAAGGTCACCGATAAAGTGATAGTTCCCAATCTCTCCTTCCTCTCGCCAGAAAATACATAAAGTGACCCACCTGTAGTTTCCAGTCAGTCAATTCCAAGCCACATTTTTTCAAATACTAAATTGAAAAGAAAGTTAATGGAGCTACCATTGCTTTTTAGGATGTTGTAAATTTGTTAGTTAGCATCAACTTGGTTACTATGATGGCATCGTTGCATGGGTTACACTTAGGGGGACAAGTCTTCGCGGGTAAAAATTATGGGAGGATGTGAGCTATGTTTGGGTGAGTGTGTGGTTACACATATTTCTCCCAATCGAAGCCTCTTCAAACTGGCTTGTCATGATGATACTTCATCATCCCAAAGATGGTTAGGGTTATGCCAAGAAGATACGAATCTCATGAACTTGGACTGGTTCATCTGATATCTCTTCAACTAAAGCCTTCCCTTATCGCTAGGTGGATGCTCTTACTGCCACAAATTAATTTAATTTTTTATTCTTGATTAGATAAGGCATCGGAGGTCTTGGCACTCCTCTGTGTCATGTCCATGATCTTGGTGGTAAACATAGTACTTACTTGGATCTCAGAGGTAAGCTTTGATCTTTATTGGTGGGCCTCTACTATCTTGGCCTTTGAAACTCTCAATGGAGTTAATTTGGGGACGGTTAGGCAGTGAGAACTCTCAAATTGATTCGGTCGCAAATCAAGACATTGGGTCTGACTCCCTCGATAATGCATGTTGTCAATCTCCATGTGGTCCCGGGGTAGCTGAATGTCTTTGCATCGAGGACTGGCAGAAGTATGTAAATCATGTAGCAGTCTCCACCCTTTAACTTGGGTGGCATGTTTTTTTGCGAACGATGGGTTGAGGATTCTACTATAAAGGAAGTGAGGTTGGATTTGTATTCCTTAGCCGATATTTGGTTGTTAGCCAGCTCAAACAACTCAGCTAGCATCTTTGGTAGCTGTAGGTCTTGCGCGTATCAGAAGGGTCCTTCCTTCAACCTCAGAGCTTGGGTGGCATGAGCAACTATGGGCTCCAGATCCCACAATTCCAACATTTTCTTCGGGATACGAGTGATAAACGAGCGCAGAGTCTCGATTTATCAATGTTGGAGCTATAGAAGTGCATTTGAGTTATTTTATGGCTTCTTGGCTCTAGCAAATTGTGCCACAAATATTCTTTTGAAGTTAGTGAACCACATTATCACTTCCAACTGTAATTTATTGAACTAACTAAGGACTGAATCCCTCTGTGTGGTGAAGAAAGATGCACTTCAGCATGTTGTTGACACTTAGCAAGCACACAATTGACTCAAACAAGGCCATGTGGCCAACTAGATCATTCAGCTCCTTGTAGGACTCCATTGTATGGATCTTGAATCATTTTGATGGCTCAACCTAAGAGATTTGTCGAATGAATTCTTAGGTTTTTTGGGGTTCCTTGGTACACACGATCTGATGTCGATCAATCGGTTTCGACCCAACACTATTGAATTTCTGAGTGTCGCTTTCCCCCTCAAAGGCAGGGGGAACTCTCCTGCCATTAGGCACTGGCCTTCCTCTCAGGGCTGCTGATCTTTTTCTCTGGTCAGCACACTGATACACCTAAAATATATAATATTTTTAGATGTATTTTAATACCTATTTTTTAGATATTGTGGTTTAATGGAAAGTATTTGTGTGTTTTTCTTTCAGGTACAAGTGAAAAGGTGAAAAAGGCTTAAAGGAGTGAAAAGGATCAAATTTGGAGCAAAAAGGTGAAAATTGTGCTAAAGTGTTTTAGAACCTAAGCACCAGATCCGACACTTAAGCGCTGGTAAAACAGAGAAGGTCGCACCTAAGCACCAAAGGCAGTTATTTGGAGGTTTTCTTCATTTGGTCGAATTTTCAAGAGGTATTTGAGGCACCTATTGGTTTAAGAGGGTGGTTATGACCACTAAGAACAAAAATATTATTAAAAGACTTGTGAAAGGAGGCATCTTTTGGAGGATTCATCAAATGTGGACACATTTTGAAGAGTTATCAAGGCACCTCTTGGAGATTTATAAAAGAAGGGAGCTTTTACATTTGAAGTGGGTACTTGAAGAGGGAGAGAGTGTTGGAGTCCTGAGAAGAAGATCGTGGAGAATCTTGTGGAGATTTAGGCACCACAAAAATTTACTTTATCCTTTTTTGTTTTTAGTTTATTTTGAGAGTGTTGTAATAGAGAAGAGATTTAAAAGAACTCCAAGAGTTTGGTGGAGGATTTGAGATAAGTTTTTATCTTTTGTTTTAAACTATTTTTGGTTTTAATAGAGACTTCTTATTGGTTTGACAATGATTTCTACTTTTAAACTAAAGTGTGTTTTTATTTTCTTCATGAATTCTAAGTAGTTTTCTTTAAAGTGTGTTTTTATTTTCTCCATGGATTCTGAGTAGTTTTCTTTATCTTTTTTCTTAAAATGATAAGTAATTAAAGTATTGGATGGAAGTTGTGGAGAGTGATGATCTTTAATGTTANGAACTCCAAGAGTTTGGTGGAGGATTTGAGATAAGTTTTTATCTTTTGTTTTAAACTATTTTTGGTTTTAATAGAGACTTCTTATTGGTTTGACAATGATTTCTACTTTTAAACTAAAGTGTGTTTTTATTTTCTTCATGAATTCTAAGTAGTTTTCTTTAAAGTGTGTTTTTATTTTCTCCATGGATTCTGAGTAGTTTTCTTTATCTTTTTTCTTAAAATGATAAGTAATTAAAGTATTGGATGGAAGTTGTGGAGAGTGATGATCTTTAATGTTAGAAGAAGTTGTGATGATTTAAATCCATGAACTTCATTTACTTCTTCATTTGGCCTATCCAGATGTTAAAATTTGTTGTGAGAACATTTAAGAACTGGGTTGGTATTGTTTCAGTCAACAATTGGAAAGAATCACATGAGATTGTATGAATGAGAATGTAATTCATATGATTTAGTGTAAATAAATAGGAAAATAATCATTGAAAGGTGTAAAGTTAGAAAAGCCCCCAACATGGTTTATTGTTTTAGGTTCTGATACGAGATGTTAGCCCCCAGGTGGAGGAAATTGAGGGAACTCTAGAGTGAGAGCCGGTATCTTCCCTGCCTAGTCGGTCTTCAGAACTATTCAAACTTTAAATTAATTAATGTTCTTTATAGCATCTCTAGTAAGGGTAAAGAATATAATTGCTCCTATTTGGCACAACACAATTCGCATGCTTCCACAACAGAATTTCTATACTTATTACTGATTCATGATAAGGAGAAAGATATTTTTCAAATTCAGTGTTTTTCTTTTACATAAACTCAAGTTATATTTTTAAATTGTTATTGTTCTGTCAAATAATTAAAAATACCAAAAAGATTTGAATTTTAATACTGCGAAAATATTTTTAGTTTAAGTAATTTTCTTTTAAAATAGAAAGATTGTTGTTCAATAGTGCATATTGTGTATTTTCCCTATAGGTTCAATATGCAGGTCTTAATCAAAAAGTCATATATTATTTACGATACGTATACTTGCGGAGTATCCCAATATAAATATAAATTAAAGAGTTAAATTTTTATTTTCATCGGGATCAAGTTTTTGATTTTGTTGCAAAGTACAGAAACATAAATGAAAAATATCATCAAAGACATTGTTATACTGTTGCATATAAGCAGTATCGAGGATCACATGCCTCAGATGACATCCAACATATGATCATTCAACTCGCTAATCTGCTAGGTCATGAATTCTCTGGTGCAAACATGTTGTCCTTCTCAGTTATGGGAACGTCGAATTATAATTCAGATGCTCTTCTTCTTGTTTATGACATAATTCACACTCACTACACCTTTTAGAATGTTGAATTATAATTCGTTTGTAAATCACATCTAAGGAATAAAGTGTAAGTAATGAGAAACAGCGAGTGAGATAGAAAGAGAGTGAACAGTAATCTACCATGTGTATTATTCATAAAATGATTCTTCTTTTTATAGATGATGGAATACAAAATGATGATATTATATTTTTTATCATATTGTAAGGGGTTGGTACTGAGTATTAATGGTATTTTACATTTGTAACTCTGTCTTCTGGTTACTTTCTAACTTGGTCGGCTAACCTTAGCTGGCTTCGGGTTGGCAAGATTAATCCAGTTTGCTGAGCTTGGTTGGTAAGGATCATTCATTTGACAGTCTGGTTGTCAAGCATCCCTCAGGTGATTAGAGATACAGTACAATCAAATCTTCCCTTGGATTAATTTTGTAGGAGGGTTGGCTATTGCATCTGATCGGCTTTCCTACAACGATCAATTCGAATTTTCTTTCACCTCACATCTGTCCAATTGGTTCAAGCTTGGTCGTTCGGTCGTCTTTTGTTTGCCTTTTTTCTAGATCAACTTTTAGCTTTACGGTTTTGGCTCAAACAGCTTCACTCGGTCGGATAAATATGCTTCAAAAACTAACAATGAGCCACCTTCGCCATACACTTTTCTTATGAACTGTTAGATGTCATCAAGATCAATGCTAACACATTTTTTATGCACAAGAGATATTTTTATATAATATTAAATATGTAAGTATTATGCATGTAAATATGAAAATTTAAGTGCAAACGGCACTTGTAAAATGAAATACCGACCACGCTTTATTGGGGACTTTTTTGGACAAGGAGCATCGCAATGTCTCTCAAATCCCAATTGAACATGTAAACACGCTTACAGGCAGAATCTTGACCCTCTCAGCCTTCACGCAATTTTTTTACCTAATTAAAATTTAATCAGAAATATTTTTAGATTTGGTAAATACTTTAAAACAAATTATGAGTTTAGCACTCAATAATGTTTATCAAATTTATTATTATTATATATTAAAAAATAGTTAGGAGTTCATAAATAATCCTTTAAAATTATTCTGCTCCTAATAACTAGCATCGAATAACATTTAGAGTTTGTTTGGGACAGCTTGTGCGTTTAAGGCTTAGCTGCTTTTCCTGAAATGCGGCCCGCGGGCAGGCCGCGAAGGTCGACCCGCGGCCTGCATTTAGTGTAAAAACTCAAACGCAGTTTTGGATAAGCTGACGAAACACGCGAACCAAAAAGTACGACGGCGTTTTCAAAACTCCGCCCGCACTTACAACCAGCTCCAAACGGACCCTTAATAATAGGGGCATTTAAATACATAGCACCCAATTCCTGTATATTTATATACCGAATGCCTAAACTTTACTGTTTACATTTATACCACCCAAATTTTAAATACCCCATCAAAAATACTATATGATTGACCAATGTGAAATAAATATGTTAAAAAATTAAAATTTTAGATGTTTGAAATGTAAATACATAAGAATTGGGTGCTATGTATGTAAAACCTCCTTAACAATGACTAGATCTGTTAAACACAACTAATTATAAATATTAAAAGCATGCCTTCAGATAGCATTCCGGATAATTAATCAAAACATTCATTAAAAAAATAATATTTTATCACTATAAAATTTAGTTTATACAATAATTAAACAAATCATTATCATAAATTTTATCCCAATCAAACATTTATTGTTGACACTTCACTCAGACAAAAAAAAATATTACATGGGCACCCCAATGAAATCACACCACTTGACGATGACAGAAAATAAAATAAAATATATTGTTAACAAGGAAATATTCCGCTCGTGTTAATCAGATGTTATTATATATTATTCAGGTGTTATTGTGTTTTATATGTTATTCAGGTGTTATTATATGTTATTCATGTGTTATTAATATGTTGTTATGTTATTATAAGACCGAAAATGTTCTCAGAACACAATAACATCTAAATAACATACAATAGCACTTGAATAACACGAAATAATATGGGGAGAATATCCCCCAGAGTTATCAAGCCATTCTTTTTTTTTTTGTTACTTCAACGTTGCGTGTTTCATTAGACTCTGCACGTAACTCTGATGCGGAGTCCTAATGCAATATTATCCACTCACACATGCCTCATTCAGATTGAGCCAAATATCAATCACATAAATACCAGGGGAAAAAAAGACATTTTAAGAAGCATTGACAACATGATTATCAGTGTTAGCATCAAAAAGAATCTAACTACAGAAAAAAACTCCCTGCTTTAGAAACCACGAGATCACAAAAAAATCCCATTTTTTGGCTTTGCCAAACCTCGATCAGCACAATAATCACACCAAATCGCTAGAATCAGACATTCTTGATGCAGAATTCTAAAAATAGTACGAAAACATATTTAATTTATTAAAAAAAATTAAAACTTGAGCACTTTAAAAATACAAATCCATTATTTTCTAATTCGGCCGAATGAGGAAAAAATAAATTTACTTCAAATAATTACTAGCCTGATGAAACTGGAATTGTAAGTTCAGAAAAATATATATATCAATGTCCACCACACTGATCCAAATTCTTCCTANATTTGGTTGAGTCTAGGCTGAGATCTTAGGGTTTTAGTGTGGACGGTCACAGGATCACTTTATCGGGGATGATGATGGGGAGCCGTCCGATCACGCGTGTATTAGATGGACGGAAGAGATCGAGCCAGACAGCGTTTCTTTACATGAACCGCGAGCCGAGTCAGCGGCTACGTGGATGGCGACTTCCAACCAGAGCATGCCACGCGTGCTTTCGGAGCTGTCTAGGATCCAGTCAGCGCCGCACGTTTAAATAGATAAATAGGGATTTAAAAAAATCAGAAAATGATCTCTAGCTTTAAAAATTCATATATTGGTGTAGAAAAACCATAAAAATAAAATAAATATACCCTCTTGCTCAGTGAACAGAGGAGAATAATGTGGAAATAATTTGAAGTCCATTTGATGCATATTTTATTTTTAATTAATTTAACCATGATTTGGATGTTTTGGTTCTCCNAACCATAAAAATAAAATAAATATACCCTCTTGCTCAGTGAACAGAGGAGAATAATGTGGAAATAATTTGAAGCCCATTTGATGCATATTTTATTTTTAATTAATTTAACCATGATTTGGATGTTTTGATTCTCAATTCAAGTAGTAATCTCACCATAGATTGAAATTTTTGCATGTTGTTGCCTCTGTCTTAGGGAACATTCCCTGATTTTTCCAAAGTCTGAGGAGGTCCCTAGACAGAGAATCATATTTTTCAACTTTATGTGCATTATTTACTTAAAATAATCTTGATAATTAACAAGTTGATTAGAAAATTACAAGAAAATTTAGGTAGATTCACCATAACCAGAGGATCCTTTGGAAATAATTTCATGAGTTAAGTCATTAAGAATGCACTTAATCTTCACCAACCCTAAAAAACAAAGAAAATTTATTTTAGGTAACATAAACATCTAAATGACTTGCTTTTTGATCTCCACTATTATTTAGGATCCAAAGAACTCACCATAAAAATTTCAAAGCATTTTGGGTCCATTTGATGGCCTAAATTGATTTTTCAAGATAAATATCATTTTGACACTTAAATGATTTAAAAAAATCAAAATATAACTCAACAATTTATAAAAACTTATTTTTTGAGTTCTCTGTGATCAGGGGTATTTTCTTAAAAAAAATGGTATTTAAAATAAAAACGTGATTTTTAGCCTATTTTTAAATATTTAAATAATTACAAATCCATAAAATCACAAAAATAATAAAATTTATGGAAATGTTCTAAATTACTTCTTAAGTACTTAAGAATAATTGGGATATTTTTCATGATTTTCTAAATAAAGATATTGAATTTTAAAGCTTAAAAATAATTTTTAAAGGCTAAAATTGGATTTTTACTAAAAATAATTCCAATAATTTAAAGAAAAATAAAAAAAATTTGAAATTTGTTTCTCTATGTCCCTTGACATCAGAGAGATTTAATAAAAATATAAAACTTAATTTTTCACATTTCAAATATTTTATAATTAATAAACATTCCATAAATTGAAAAAATTCTTAAAATTCAAATAAAATTCCAAAAATAGTGAAATTTGGTCCAAATTCTTCTTCGATCTAACCGTACCTCTAGTAAAAATTTCAAGGGATTAGGATTTACCTTGGTCAAGTTAGGAATTTTCTTTGAAAAATCCTATTTTTGCATTAAAAATAATTATATAGATAAATTAAATTTTGAAAAATCACACTTTCTCCTCTGATGTCTCAATTGACCCATGAGTGAGGTAAGATAAAAATTCCAAAGTCATTTAGATTAAATTTGATGATTTATGAAGTGATAGAGCCTTAGGGGCAAATGTGTAATTTTGGAAATTTAGCCTTAATTCACATTTAGCCTTAATTCAAAGAGGGAAGTGGGAACCTCTTATCTTAATTTGGATGTTTGAAACATAATGAGTTAATTGGTAGAAACTAACATCACTTTCTTAATTAAAAAAAAAAGTTAATAAATTTCTAAATTATTAAAATTTGGAAGTTTATTAAAATAAAATGAACCCAAGACTTAGGGGTATGACCTTTGAAGTCAATAATTAATTAATTTAATACCCCTATTTGATTTTCAAATGAAATTCAAATCATGAATTATGACCACCTAAAGCTTAACTTTTT
>JXCR01056731.1:279722-315215 GCA_002079205.1 Phalaenopsis hybrid cultivar | reverse complement strand
TTTTTTAAGTAACTGGCATAAAGACTTAGCAATTTTTAAAAAGTCTTTAATATAACACCTGTAGAATCCAGCATGTCCTAGAAAACTCCTAATTTCCTTCACACTTGTTGGGTGAGGTAAATTAACGATCACTTGAATTTTTGCAGGATCTACATTCATACCTTTTTCTGAATTTGGATGTCCCAAAACTATTCCTTCTCTACCATAAATTAACATTTTTCCCAGTTAATGACTAAATTTGTTTCTTCACAGCGCTTAAGAACTTTTGATAAATGTTCTAAACATGATTCAAATGAAGTTCCAAACTTTGAAAAATCATCCATATAAAATTCAATTCCTTTCTCAAGTAAATCACAAAAAATAGCAATCATGCATCTTTGAAATGTAACAGGTTACATAAACCAAAGGACATTCTTCTAAAAGCAAATGTACCATAAGGACTGGTAAAAGTTATTTTCTCTTGATCCTCAAGAGCTAATTGTATTTGGTGATAACTAGTATATCCATCCAGAAAATAAAAGTATTTATGCCTAGCTAGTCTATCCAGCATTTGATCTAGAAAGGGTAGTAGAAAATGATTTTTCCTAGTTGCGAGATTTAATTTTCTATAATCAATGCATATTCACCATCATGTGACTTGTCTTGTTGATATTAACTCATTATGTTCATTCAAAGTCACAGTCACTCCTCCTTTCTTAAGAACACAGTGAATTGGATTAACCCATGCACTATCTGAAGTAGGGTAGATAATTCCAACATTTAACCACTTTAGAATTTCTTTCTTAACAACTTCTTTCATAATAAGATTCAATCTCCTTTTAGGATCAGCTGTGGGTTTGTAGCTCTCTTCCATATAAATTCTATATATACAAATTGAAGGACCGATTCCTTTTATATCAGCAATTGTCCATCCAAAGGCTTTCTTATAACTCTTTAAAGTGTTCATTAAACTCTCTTCTTCTTCTGTAGTTAATTTTTAGGAAATTATAACAGGTAATATAGATGAAACACCTAAAAAGGTATACTTCAAATGTTTAGGAAGCAACTTCAACTCAAGCTCAAAAGGTTTTTCAATTGATGGAAAAAAAGATATATCTTTTTCTGTTATGTCCAAAACTTCAAAACTTTCTCGAACATAACTTGAATCTTCCTTATATAGATCTTCATATTGATCTAATTCCTCTTCTTACTCGTGTTCCAATTCTTTCATCTTAGATTTCTCTTCATAAGTTGTTTTAATAACATTCACTTAAGTATCTTATAACATCCATTCTATAGCATTCATCATCTTTACCTTTTACAGGGTATTTCATTGATTTGGAAATATTAAATGTAATTGTTTGATCATTGACGCGCATAGTTAATTCTTCTTTTTGCACATCTATCATTACTCTTCCTGTGGCTAGGAAAGGTCTCCCCAAAATGATAGGTATCTCCTTATCTTGCTACATATCTAGCATAATGAAATCAACAGAAAATATAAATTGATCCACTTTCACTAGGACATCTTCTATAACTCCTTTAGGATAGGTTATTGATTGATATACTAACTGTAGAGTTACAGTAGTAGGGGTTATTTCTTGTAATCTCAATCTTTTAAATATTGATAATGACATAGGGCTGATACTAGCTCTTAAATCACATAAAGCTTTTCCATAAAATCTGCCTCCTATTGTNTAACATTCACTTAAGTATCTTATAACATCCATTCTATAGCATTCATCATCTTTACCTTTTACAGGGTATTTCGTTGATTTGGAAATATTAAATGTAATTGTTTGATCATTGACGTGCATAGTTAATTCTTCTTTTTGCACATCTATCATTACTCTTCCTGTGGCTAGGAAAGGTCTCCCCATAATGATAGGTATCTCCTTAGCTTCCTACATATCTAGCATAATGAAATCAACAGAAAATATAAATTGATCCACTTTCACTAGAACATCTTCTATAACTCCTTTAGGATAGGTTATTGATTGATATACTAACTGTAGAGTTACAGAAGTAGGGGTTATTTCTTGTAATCTCAATCTTTTAAATATTGATAATGACATAGGGTTGATACTAGCTCTTAAATCACATAAAGCTTTTCCATAAAATCTGCCTACTATTGCACATGAAATTGTAAAGCTGCTAGGATCTTTAAGCTTTTCAGGAAGCTTTTTCTGAATTATAGCACTACACTCCTCACTAAGTGCAACAATCTCATTATCTTCAAACTTTTTTTTTCCTGTTAAGAATATATTTCATAAACTTCATATAGATTGAGATTTGTTCTAGAGCTTTAGCAAATACAATATTAATTGTAAGCTTCTTAAAAATTTTCAGAAATTTTAAAAATTGGTTATTGAACCTTTGTTGTCGAAGCCTCTGAGGAAATGGAGGTGGTTTTTCCAAATCAACATTAAGTGGAGAAATAGGCCTCTCTAAACCATTCGGAGCANAAAATTGGTTATTGAACCTTTGTTGTCGAAGCCTCTGAGGAAATGGAGGTGGTTTTTCCAAATCAACATTAAATGGAGAAATAGGTCTCTCTAAACCATTCGGAGTGTCCTCTTTTGGTTCTTTAATCTATTCTCTCTCTACTTCAGTCTCTTTTTGAACTCTACCTTCCAATTCTCTTCCACTTATGAGTTGAATGGCTTTTACTTGCTTTTTATTCTACTCTTTCGAATTTATTTTTGTATTGTTAGGAAATGTTCCTTAGGATCTATTNCCTCTTTTGGTTCTTTAATCTATTCTCTCTCTACTTCAGTCTCTTTTTGAACTCTACCTTCCAATTCTCTTCTACTTATGAGTTGAATGGCTTTTACTTGCTTTTTATTCTACTCTTTCAAATTTATTTTTGTATTGTTAGGAAATGTTCCTTAGGATCTATCACTTAATGAATTTTTTATTTGTCCCAATTGATTCTTAATATTTCTAATTGTAGCTCCTTGACTTTGTAACTGAGTTCCCATTTGTAACACCACTTCTTTTGTAAACAACTTCTTCTCCTTAAATTACTGTTAATCTAGAGGATATGTAATTCTATAATTACTATTCACTTGGTTGTTCCAGTTCTCAATGGGTTTACTTGATTGTTCCCCCATTGTTGATTATTACCATGCGAAGTATTGCTCTAGTTAAAGTTAGGATGGTTCTTCCAACCTGGTTATAATAATTTGAATATTGATTATTCTGCTTATTATTTATGGCTTTCAAAGTCTCTAGTGATGCTTAAGAATCTATCATTTANATTGATTCTTAATATTTCTAATTGTAGCTCCTTGACTTTGTAACTGAGTTCCCATTTGTAACACCACTTCTTCTGTAAACAACTTCTTCTCCTTAAATTACTGTTAAAATCTAGAGGATATGTAGGTCTATAATTACTATTCACTTGGTTGTTCCAGTTCCCAATGGGTTTACTTGATTGTTCCCCCATTGTTGATTATTACCATGCGAAGTATTGCTCTAGTTAAAGTTAGGATGGTTCTTCCAACCTGGTTATAATAATTTGAATATTGATTATTCTGCTTATTATTTATGGCTTTCAAAGTCTCTAGTGATGCTTGAGAATCTATCATTTGGCCTAATGAATTTTCTTCAATTATGAGAATTGGTTGAGAAAAATTCATTCCAAACTGGTCTGACTTCCTTGAAATTGCTGCAACTTGATTTGCTAGCATGAAAAAAACATCAATTTCATGAATATTGGCTACTTTCTTAAGATTTACCCATTTAGAAGGCCATTGAAATTTATTTGTAGCCATTTCTTCAATTAAAGCATAAGCATCATGAAATGGTTTTGACATCAATGAACCACTAGTAGCGGTATCGATAATAGATCTAAGAGATTCAACTAATCCATTATAAAACGTTTGAATTATTAACTAATATGGTATAGCATGGTGTGGACACTTTCTTAAAATTTCTGTAAATCATTCCCATGCTTCATAAATAGATTCCCCTTCAAACTGACAGAAAGTTGTAATATCATTTCGAAGCTTCAAAATTTTTTTTGGTGAAAAATATTTAGCAAAGAATTTTTGCGCTAAATCACTCCAGGTTTTGATAAATCTAGGATAATGAATGTAACCATATCTTAGCCTTATCCCTCAGTGAGAAAGGAAATAATCTAAGTCTTATAACATCATCTGATACACCATCCTATTTAAATGTAGCCCACAATTCTAAAAAATTGGCAAGATGTAAATTTGGATATTCACTTGGTGCTCCCTCAAACTAATTATTTGATACCATTTAGATAATAGTAGGTTTAAGCTCAAATGAATTAGCCACTACAATGGTTTTTTGAATACTACAATGAAGTTCATCCACTGTAGGGTTTGCATAATCTCCTAAAGGTCTAAACTCTTCAATATTTTGATTATTTTGATTTGTCATTTCTTAAAATCTTTCAATAATTTTTAGTTTTTAAATTTTTCTAATTGTACTTTCTAATTTAATGTTGAAAGGCACAAGTCCTATGGAACCTGAACTACGCATACATTACTATAAAACACATAAAATAAAATAAATTAAAATTAAAATAAAAACACACAAATAAGAATTTTATATAAAAATGACACTATAATATTCCTAAAATTAATCTTAAAGTTTGAATAATGCTTTGTAAAAATATAATTTTTTCTTTCTAAAAACTTCTTTTGAAAATTTTTGTTATTTTACGTATTTTCCCCAACAACGGTGCCAAAAACTTGATCCCGACTTTCTATATAGATGTAAAATGTGATGTATACGATTATATGCTTAAATTCCTTAATAGTTATTCTCAATTTGCAACAAAGCCAAAAACTTGATCCCGAGCAAAAGCTAGGTAATTTTCAACTATGAAGTAAAGAAGAATACAATTATAACTTTAAATATGGGATACTACGCAAGTATATGTATAATTATCAAGTAATATAAGACTTTCTGATTTAAAAATTTAGAAATTTAAAAATTTAGAAATTTGGATGAAAAAAATCTACTCAGCAAAATATTCTTACTTGAACTTAAGATGCTAAAATAGNAATTTTCAACTATGAAGTAAAGAAGAATACAATTATAACTTTAAATATGGGATACTACGCAAGTATATGTATCATTATCAAGTAATATAAGACTTTCTGATTTAAAAATTTAGAAATTTAAAAATTTAGAAATTTTGGATGAAAAAAATCTACTCAGCAAAATATTCTTACTTGAACTTAAGATGCTAAAATAAGAATGCAAATTTGATTCTATTTGTAACTTTTTGGTTTATGAAAATAAAGTAAGCAACTAATTAACTTAACTAATTACTTGCAAGATGAAGGTGATATAAATAAAATATCTTTTTCCTTATCATGAATCAGTNAATTAACTTAACTAATTACTTGCAAGATGAAGGTGATATAAATAAAATATCTTTTTCCTTATCATGAATCAGCAATAAGTAAGAAAATTCTATTGTGGAAGTTTTCTAAATGTGTTGTGCTAAATATGGGCAATAATATTCTTTACCCTTACTAGAGATACTATAAAGAACATTGACTAATTTATAGTTTGAATAGCCTTGAAGACCAGTTAGTAGGAAAGATACTACCTCTCAATCTAGATTTCTCTCTTCTCCCTTCACATGGGGACTAACATCTTGTATCAAAACCTAAAACTATAAATCAAATAGAGAGATTTAGCCTGTCACTCTAAAGTCCTCTAATTCTACACCATTGAAAAATGTATTTTCCTATTTATTTGCACTCAACCCTATGAACTACATTATTATCCATGAAATCAATATGCGATTCTAACCATTTGTTGACTGAGATAATACCATCTCAAATCTTACATGTTCTCACAACATGTATTAACATTTTAATTGGCCAAATCAAGAAGTAAATGAAGTGCAAGGTTTCAAATCATCACAACTTATTCCAACAATGAAGCCTAATACTTCACACAACTTCCTTTCAACACTTAATCACTTATTATTTGAAGGAAAATATAAAAAAAACTACTCAGAATCCAAGGAAAAAACACAACCACGCATGACTTTTAAAAGTAGAAATCATGCACACAAACAAGAAATCTAAATTAAAACCAAGTGTAGTCACAAGGATAAACACTTATCTCAAATCCTCTCCACCAAATGTCTTGAATTTTCTTTGAATTCCCTTCCTTCACTCACAATACAAACTAAACTCAAAATAAAAAGAAAAGTGGCTGGCGGAGATGGGCGGTGGCGGCGGCGACTTAGATGGATGATGGTTGTAAATTTGATAAGTGGATGACCTTCTCTCTTGAATAATCTAAGCCCTTTCTTATAGAAATTCAAGGGTTGCCTTGATGTCTCTTCAAAAAGGTATCTCCATTCAATGAATCTTCTAGAAGTTGCCTCCTCAAAAACAAATTGAATGAATTTTTATCTCCATGGGCTATTTCCTACGTTTCTACCAAGGGTTGCTTCAAACACCTCTTCAAAAATCCTTTCAATTTAAATAATTCATCCCATAACAACTTCTGGCACTTAAGCGCGGGGTACCTGGCACTTAGGCGCTGCTCCTTTGGTGCTTAGGCGCCCCAGTTTATTTTTGCACATTTCTTCATTTTTGCTCCAAATTTGTCCCTTATTCACTCATTTTTTGCATTTTTCATCCATTTAATTGTACCTAAAAGATAAACACACCAGTACCTTTCATTAAAGCACAATATCTCAAAAATAAGCATAGAAATGTGTATAAAAACACTATATATTATATTGTATCAACAACCCTACTTGAGGAATTGAGAAGTATCAAGTAAGGAACATTAGTCAAAGTTTAAATGCACTTCTTGGCTAGTCCTTCTAGGGTTTTCAAAGAAGATTCTAAGGGAGCTATTGAAGTGTTTTGAAGGTTAGATATAGTCAAGCAAGACTACCATCAAAGGTGATCGATTGAGGTTTCGCTTAAGTATTTCTATTCCTTTTTATTTGTTCTTTAAGTGCTACAATCATTTTCAAAGCTTATTAATTTTATATTATATTCACTTTAAGCTTGAGCTAGTTCCTCTTGCCTAGGATTGGATGGAATCATATTTAGTTGTTTATTTTTAATTTTTAATAAACTATATTTGAATTTTGCTTTCTCTTTTATATTTTGTGTTTTTCTCTGATATCAATTGAACTTTTGAATATGTGAATACCTACTAATATATTAAGAGTTTTATATATAATTGAGTGATAGATATTAACTCAACATAAAATAAAACACTATGGTAGATGGATTTTATGATTGAAATAATTACAAAGTACCCATATGGCCCCCATGTGATCCAAGAAGTGTTGATGGCATAACTCGTATTGAACCTATCACCAAGAGATAGGTGGTTGTGTTAGGAAAAATAGAGTATGATACCAAACACCTATGATTGAATCTTAGTATCATTAACCAAATATTTTTCTATGAACTGAATATTGGTTAACCTTAACATCATTGATAAAGTCAAAAGTCTAAGGTTTACTTACCCAGATTTCTCTGCAACTAGATCTTAGCCTTTATTAGTTGTAGCGCTTAATTATGCATTTTAGATTTAGATTTTCTATTACATTGTAATGTTATAACAATCTGGATGATAATTAACATAACTAATTTCAGTAATGGATGGAAAATCCATGTGAGGCTAGTAGTATTATTGACTTGTTATTACTTATCAACAACATCCTATTATGTGTATGAATCCCAATGTAAGAAAGGTTTATTATTAGAGCTACTTTAATTTTATTATATACGGTGAGTCAACTCCACCAAAGATGCACCATATAATTTTTCATAAGCAGAGATAAACACTCATGGGGGATGAAGTACAGAATTTGAATTAACTTATAAAGAGGAGATTGTGGATGATAGTGAAGGGTNATTAAAACCAAGTGTAGTCACAAGGATAAACACTTATCTCAAATCCTCTCCACCAAATGTCTTGAATTTTCTTTGAATTCCCTTCCTTCACTCACAATACAAACTAAACTCAAAATAAAAAGAAAAGTGGCTGGCGGAGATGGGCGGTGGCGGCGGCGACTTAGATGGATGATGGTTGTAAATTTGATAAGTGGATGACCTTCTCTCTTGAATAATCTAAGCCTTTTCTTATAGAAATTCAAGGGTTGCCTTGATGTCTCTTCAAAAAGGTATCTCCATTCAATGAATCTTCTAGAAGTTGCCTCCTCAAAAACAAATTGAATGAATTTTCATCTCCATGGGCTATTTCCTACGTTTCTACCAAGGGTTGCTTCAAACACCTCTTCAAAAATCCTTTCAATTTAAATAATTCATCCCATAACAACTTCTGGCACTTAAGCGCGGGGTACCTGGCACTTAGGCGCTGCTCCTTTGGTGCTTAGGCGCCCCAGTTTATTTTTGCACATTTCTTCATTTTTGCTCCAAATTTGTCCCTTATTCACTCATTTTTTGCATTTTTCATCCATTTAATTGTACCTAAAAGATAAACACACCAGTACCTTTCATTAAAGCACAATATCTCAAAAATAAGCATAGAAATGTGTATAAAAACACTATATATTATATTGTATCAACAACCCTACTTGAGGAATTGAGAAGTATCAAGTAAGGAACATTAGTCAAAGTTTAAATGCACTTCTTGGCTAGTCCTTCTAGGGTTTTCAAAGAAGATTCTAAGGGAGCTATTGAAGTGTTTTGAAGGTTAGATATAGTCAAGCAAGACTACCATCAAAGGTGATCGATTGAGGTTTCGCTTAAGTATTTCTATTCCTTTTTATTTGTTCTTTAAGTGCTACAATCATTTTCAAAGCTTATTAATTTTATATTATATTCACTTTAAGCTTGAGCTAGTTCCTCTTGCCTAGGATTGGATGGAATCATATTTAGTTGTTTATTTTTAATTTTTAATAAACTATATTTGAATTTTGCTTTCTCTTTTATATTTTGTGTTTTTCTCTGATATCAATTGAACTTTTGAATATGTGAATACCTACTAATATATTAAGAGTTTTATATATAATTGAGTGATAGATATTAACTCAACATAAAATAAAACACTATGGTAGATGGATTTTATGATTGAAATAATTACAAAGTACCCATATGGCCCCCATGTGATCCAAGAAGTGTTGATGGCATAACTCGTATTGAACCTATCACCAAGAGATAGGTGGTTGTGTTAGGAAAAATAGAGTATGATACCAAACACCTATGATTGAATCTTAGTATCATTAACCAAATATTTTTCTATGAACTGAATATTGGTTAACCTTAACATCATTGATAAAGTCAAAAGTCTAAGGTTTACTTACCCAGATTTCTCTGCAACTAGATCTTAGCCTTTATTAGTTGTAGCGCTTAATTATGCATTTTAGATTTAGATTTTCTATTACATTGTAATGTTATAACAATCTGGATGATAATTAACATAACTAATTTCAGTAATGGATGGAAAATCCATGTGAGGCTAGTAGTATTATTGACTTGTTATTACTTATCAACAACATCCTATTATGTGTATGAATCCTAATGTAAGAAAGGTTTATTATTAGGGCTACTTTAATTTTATTATATACGATGAGTCAACTCCACCAAAGATGCACCATATAATTTTTCATAAGCAGAGATAGACACTCATGAGGGATGAAGTACAGAATTTGAATTAACTTATAAAGAGGAGATTGTGGATGATAGTGAAGGGTAACATGAGCAGGTGAATCTGATCTCAATCTAAAAAATGACCTCTTTTTTAGTGTTTGTTGATCTTCCCATTTCTAGTATGGTAGTGATGTGTCAAGCTGTCAACCTAATGACACTGACTCAAGTAATTTTCTTATAAGTAAAAAAAAAAGATAATAAAAGAAATATTATAATTTATGTATTTTGTGACCTATAGATGTGACTAATAATATTCATATACTATCTAATGAAAAGAGTTAGGAAATAACAAATCACCACTAAAGGAAGAGATAATCATCTCTTTCAATGAGCATGATTACTTTATGAAGCTTAATGTTGACTAGTTTGAGTGGACTTATGATACATCTAACTTTAATGAGCTTCTAGGTTACTTTTTAGTAGATTTAGAGACTCTAGCCCTCATATGTTTGATTGTAACTACCACATATTGCTATTAGATTTATGATGATAACTTGTCATGGTTCCTTCTGACAAATATTTGAGTTGAACATTTTTACTTTTTTAGTTGTTAACGAATATAACAAGGGTGACTTGAACAAGGTTGTAATAAGGTAATGAGTTAAACTAGGTGCTGAATTTATGTGAGAGAGGTATTTTGCTAATGTTAGTGAGTGTGATTGTTGAGGGTGATTCCTATCTCTGAAGAACAAATTCAAACAAATTCTGATATTACTCCTTTCATGGCTTTTAGTTATTATGCCTTAGCATCACCTCACCCATTGGAGAGTTTGGTGGTTTAGATTTTCTAATCGATGTCCCTTTAACTTTAATGTATAAACATGCATGCATTCTTAAGAATCAACTCATTAGCAATAAATAGTACTAAGAAATGGATGGAAAGCCTTGCTCCTTTAGTTGAATGAGTGTGTTACCCCATTTTCTTTAATGAAGTTACTTGCATTGGGAAAAGAATTATGATGTGAAGGTGCTCTTCTACCATAAGAGATTCTACAATAAAACAAAAAAAAAACATAAAAAAAGATGAGACCAATAAATCTTATTTACCTTCATATAATTTGCTTCTAAGAAATTCTATCATTAAAGTCAATTCAAGTAAGAATCTAGGTATTATCACTCTCTTAAATGAGCTAAGTTCCTTAGTTTAATTACACATGATGAAATTTCAAAGAGGTACTCTTGATTGTGTTAACTTATTTTTATCTTAATTTGCTTAAGTTAACATAAAAAAGATTATGATTAAGTGATTATTATTCTAATAGGATTACTTATGTTTTAAAACTAGTCAATTCACATGATAAAAGGATAATCAATATAATCAAGTTGATTATCTTTACACACAAAAAATATGTGTGATAGCAATCATTAATTCACCAAAAACTCAAAAATAAGTATGATATGCTCCAAAGTTTCAAAAGTGAAGAAATTAAAAATATGTAAGATATTCTAGGTTAGAACATATGGGCTTGTCATCTTGTCTTATGAAACATGAAATCACTCAACTTTGAAGATATTTGAAATGAGAAATTTATCAAATAATATTTTAGTATCTAAGCATCTCATCATTTTAAATTGGTCTTTTGATCTCCAATCCAAAGTCTCTTTGACAAACGGTTTCTAAGTATGAATTATGAAACATGAAGAACTTATAGTCATAAAAAATATTAGGAATGCTTACATATTAATAGAATGATATAGTCAAATTATGCATAAGTAGAGCTACTTAATTAGATCTGTAATCATATTTAAGTTGTGATTGCAAATTCAAAACATATTAAGACCCTTTAAAATATATTAATACTTCATGCAATCGTAACATGTAATGTAATTTATCTCATCCTTATTTTAGGAAGACTTCTATATACTTGTAAGCTTGCGTATGTTATGAATGCATTAGCAATTAGAGTTTTGACAACTAGTAAGTTATACTATTTATATGCTCTAAAACATATAAAAGCAGCATTTTTAGCTTAAGGGCGTGGCAAAAAATATTAATTTTAAGGAAAATTATTTTCTAAATAAAATTTAAGTTTATTATCAAATTATTAAAGTTCATATAGAAATTTAAATCTTAGAGTCTGTAATAAATTATATGAATTGCAAATAACCTAACTTGGTGGTAAAAATAAAGAAAAAAAGGTAATCAAATAAGCTATAGATAAACATAAAAGCCTTGTTAAAATAGTTTACTATGTTAAATTTTATAATAATAAAGTACATGTTGGTGTAATTGGGTTGGCAAAATGTTGAGTGAAAATATATAATAAAAATTGTATGATATATTGTATTAAAATATCATATTTTTTGCTTAATTATGTATTGTGTCGTTATTCTTTTCCTGCTGTTTTGTCAGTCCATATGATAAAATATCACTAACAATATAATTTACAATATCAGCATACCAAAGTATTTCCTATCCTTTGACAACATAAAGTTGTTCTTCAGGAAAAATTTCATTAATTTCTTTTGCTAATCAAGTATTTCTTCCTATTCTAGCCTAGATAGATGATCAGNATACCAAAGTATTTCCTATCCTTTGACAACATAAAGTTGTTCTTCAGGAAAAATTTCATTAATTTCTTTTGCCAATCAAGTATTTCTTCCTATTCTAGCCTAGATAGATGATCCACAATTTGATTATCAGTCCATTTTCTATCGACTATTACAAAATCAAACTCTTGCATCAAAAGTACCTATCTAATTAATCTTGGTTTAACATCCTTCTTCTGTGTCAAATAATTAATAGCCAAATGGTCAGTATGCACAACACATTTAGCTCCAATCAGATATAATCTAAACTTATCAAAAGCTTATACAATAGCTAATAACTCTCTTTTNATTAATAGCCAAATGGTCAGTATGCACAACACATTTAGCTCCAATCAGATATGATCTAAACTTATCAAAAGCTTATACAACAGCTAATAACTCTCTTTCAGTGGTGATGTAATTCATTTGAGTATCATTAAGTGTCTTACTAGCATAGTATATGACTTTAAAAATCTTATCATATCTCTTCCCTAAAATAGCTCCGATAGCATAATCACTTGCATAACATATTAATTCAAAAGGTTTCTCCCAATTAGGTGAAACAATTATAGGAGCAGTGATCAATTTTTCCTTTAAAGTTTGAAAGGCTTTAATACAATCTTGATTAAAGTCAAATTTTGTATCTTTTTTTAGAAGTTGGCATTAAAGTTTAATAATTTTTTAAAAGTCTTTAATATATCTCCTGTAAAATCCAGCATGTCCTAAAAAGCTCCTAACTCCTCTTATTGTAGTAGGCGGAGGTAGGTTTGATATAATCTTTATTTTTGCAGGATTTACTTCCATGCCATTTTCTGAAATTTTATGTCCAAGCACAATTCTTCATGTAACCATGAATTGCATTTTCCCCAGTTAAATACGAAATTAGTATTTTCACAATGTTCCAGAACTTTCTCTAAGTGATTTAAACATATTTCGAATGAAGATCNCCATTTTCTGAAATTTTATGTCCAAGCACAATTCTTCATGTAACCATGAATTGCATTTTCCCCAGTTAAATAAGAGATTTCTTCTTTTCTTTTCACTTTGTTCTTGGAGAGGATTGTAAGAAGATTTCTTTTGCTATACAAGGAGAGTTTGATTTTCATCAGAGATAAGTATTTTAATTGTATTTTGATTTGAATTTAGTACTTTGTTTGTGTGGTTTCAAAGACTTATGCAATGAAAAGTTCTTATTGTTTATTCATTGCAGTGAGTAGTTTTCTTTACTCTTTCTTCTTATAATGAATCAGTATGCATGTGTAGTATATAGAATTGACTAGAGTGAGAATATATTGTGATGATTTTACTTTGTTCTTCATTTACATGTAAACTTGATCAACTTACATGTTAAAATTAGTTGTGAGAACATATAAGATCCGGGATGGTATTGTCTCAATCAACTGTGGTAGAATCACATGAGATTGTATGGATGATAATGTAGTTCATATGATTGAGTGCAAATAAATAGGGAAATAATCTTTAATGGGTGTAGAATTAGAGACATTAGAGTGACAGGCTAAAGCCCCCTAATTTGATTTATTATTTTAGGTTTTGATGCGAGATGTTAGCCTCCAGATGGAGGGATAAGAGAAAACTCTAGAGTGAGAGCTAGTATCTTCCCTCCCTAGCCCGTCTTCAGAACTATTCAAACTTTAGATTAACTAATATTCTTTATAGTATCTCTAGTAAGGGTAAAAAATATAA
Organism: Phalaenopsis hybrid cultivar; assembly: GCA_002079205.1. Lineage (NCBI taxonomy): Eukaryota > Viridiplantae > Streptophyta > Magnoliopsida > Asparagales > Orchidaceae > Phalaenopsis > Phalaenopsis hybrid cultivar. Next base: position 301,362 of record JXCR01056731.1, on the reverse strand, counting down.
TTGCTCCTAATTTTCATAATCTCTCTCGCTACTTGTTTTACTTTTATGCGTGTCTCTAATTTCATTGCATGACGAAGAGTACTTTTAATATATTAAACCCCACTTTCTGATTTTCATTTAGTATTTTAGTTTAGGAGTAGAAGTAGAATTGTAGTGATAATTGTAGGATATAATCAAAACCAAAACTTTATCAAACTTCCAAGCTAGGGTGTGTTATTCTAAACTAGAACTTCTCTTGAAAGCCGCTGTGATTAACATTAATCTCCGTGTGATCGATATTTGAGGCTCAATCAGAAAGCCTTTTATTACTTGATAACGATAAGTATAGTTGCGTAGAATCCCTACAAATATAATTGAGATCTTACTTTACTTGAGATCAAGTTTGAGATCAAATTTTTGGTACCATTATTGGGGATTAAAATTTTCAAGTAATGGTGTCAACTTCATAAATCCTTACATATAAAAAATATCGGGATCAAGTTTTTGGCGCCGTTGATGGGGATCGCAACAGTTGATCTTGACTTTTAGGATAATTTTAGTTGAAGTAATTAGGCTTAGACTTGGAAAACTGTATTGACGTAAAAACTGTTTTTGTGTGAAAAGTTTCTTTTGTATGAAAGTGGTGTGAAAAATCTGTTTGTGAGAAAAACAAGGTGTTTGTGAAAATATTTTTTTGTGTTGAATATATTTTTTGTTTTATTTGTTTAATTTTTAATGCATTGTTTGTTGCGTTGCATATGCAAAACAAAGGATCTATAAGACTTGTGCCTTATGATCTTGAGTTAGAAAAAAAATAAAAAAATCATAAAGCATGAAGGACTTGAAAAACTAGAAATGGAAATGGAAAAAATTCAAAATAATAACTTAGAAAATCATCATAAACCGTTGAGGGATTATGTAAATCCAACAATAGGTGAAATTCACTCAAGTATACAAACCCTTATCGTAGAAGCTGACTCGTTTGAATTAAACCCAACAATTATCCAAATGGTGCAGAACAATCAGTTTGGGGCAACTCCTTTGGAGGATCCATATTTACACTTATCAAGTTTTCTAGAACTTTCTGCTACATTTCATTATAACGGCATGTCAGACGATGCTGTTAGACTAAGACTTTTTCCTTTCTCACTAAGGGATAAAGCTAAATTGTGGTTATACTCAACATGGCTCTATTAAAAATTGGGAGGAATTAACTCAGAAATTCATAACTAAGTATTTTCCACCTTCAAGGACTACTAAACTTAGAAATGATATTATCTCATTTTGTCAGTACGAAGGGGAATCAATATACGAAGGTTGGGAAAGATTTAAGGAACTCCTAAAAAAGTGTCACACCATGCTCTGTCCGATTAGTTAATCATTCAAACTTTTTACAATGGGTTAGTATGATCCCTTAGGTCCAATTGACGATGTCGCTGGTGGATCATTAATGTCAAAAACATTTGATGTAGCATATTGGTTAATTGAAAAATGGCTACAAATAAATTTCAATGCCCCTCTATAAGCGAAAATCCTAAAAAGGTAGCCAATGTTCATGATACAGATGCATTTGCAATTCTTACATCTCAGGTTGCTACAATATCAAGGAACTTGGACCAATTTGGAATGAACCAGCCTCAATTTACTCCAGTAAGTGAGGAAATTTCATTAGAGCATATGATTGATTTTAACTTATCATATAAACTTTAAATACTATAAAAAACCTGTATTCTAACTTTTACAACTCAGGTTGGAAGAACAATCCTAATTTGAACTGGTATCATACTATTGACGGTGGAAACCAAAAATGGGAAAATAATCATGCAAATCCTAATGGAAGTTGGAATAATCAGAGGAACACAAACTATAGACCTTCATATCCACCGAATGAGAGTTGGAATAATCAAGGGAACACAAACTATAGACCTTCATATCCACCAAACTCTAACAATGACCAATAATTTGAGGATAAGAAGATGTCTATAGAAGAAGTGATATTGCAAATGGGAAACCGGTTGTAAAGTCAAAATGCTGCGATTAGAAACATAGAGAATCAACAGGGACAAATTGTTAATTTCACTTAGCAATACACCCCAAGGAACACTTCCTAGCAACACTGAGATCAACCCTAAAGAGAACGATGATGAACAAATAGACGCTGTCCAATTAATAAGTGGAAGAGAGATAGAGGGTGTCGTTAGAAAAGAGAAAGAAGTTGTGAGAAAAATAAAGGAAACTAAAAGACCTAAAGAACATGTTTTTAAGGATCTATAAAAATTAATATCTCCAACTAAAATCCATTTAGAAAGACCACCACCTCCATTTCCTCAAAGATATAGACAGTATGAGTTAGATAAAAAATTTTCAAAGTTTATGGAACTACTTAAGAAGTTAACGATAAATATTCCTTTTGCTGAAGCTTTAGAACAGATGCCAATATATGCAAAATTTATGAAGGAGATATTAAACAATAAAAGGAAATTTGGGGATTACGAGACAGTTGCACTAAGTGAGGAGTGCAACGCTATATTTCATAAAAAGCTTCCTAAAAAACTTAAAAATCCTTCTAGCTTAACAGTTCCTTTTGTATTTGGAGAAAGATTATGTGGAAAATCTTTATGCGATTTAGGATTGAGCATTAATGTGATGCCTCTATCAATATTTAAGAGGTTAAGTTTAGTTGATATTTCTTCCACTATTGTAACCCTTCAATTAACTGATCGATCTATCATTTATCTCAAAGGGGTTATAGAAGATGTGTTTATTAAAGTGGATAAATTTATCTTTCCTGTGAACTTTATTGTATTAGATATGAAGGAAGATAAAGAAAATCTAATTATTTTGGGGAGAACTTTCCTTATTACTAGACAAGCTATGATAGATGTGCAAAAAAGAGAGTTAACTATGAATATTAGTGACCATGAAACCACTTTCAATGTTTTGAAGGCTATGAAGTATCCGACTGAGAGAAAAGATGATGATTGTTTTTAGGTTGATGAAATTGATTATCTAAGTAAAGACCTTTTCCAAGAAAGTTTTGAGAGTAAGTTAACAGATGAGATTGATATGGACTTTCATGATAAGTTGAAAACGTTGTTTAAAGAAGATTGTATGTATGTTCAGGGGAGGTGCAAAATGATTGACGTTACTGAAAATAATAAACTTTTAATTCCATCTGTTGAAAAATCTCATGAACTTCAGATGAATGTACCCCATACAATTTTAAAGCCTACCTATATAAAGAATTCATCAACACCACCAGTCTTTATATATTTAGATTCGACTCATTCACAAGAAGAACCTGAATTGAATGATGAAATCAGTAAAAGATCTCCTAAGAAAGAGTTATTCAAAATCACTGAATGGCATATTCTATGGTATATAGAAAAAAATGAATGAGATTCTGATGTAGGGCAACCAGAGTAAACATTGGATACACCGAGTCATCAATGTTAGACCAAGCACTTCATGGGAGGCAACCCATGGTTATCTTTGTTTTCTATTTAATGTGATTGTTGTTATGTTGGATTGGATATTAGTAAGATGTTGGACTTTGATCCGTTTGATATGTAAGAGTGGATTAGATTAATGTTGTGAGGTAATTCCTTTGTCATGACTAGATTTTTATATGATTTCTGGTTGTAGCAGATTGACGAGTCCGTTACGACTTAGTTCTTAACCAAAGCTGAGCATTACTGACAGCGACTTTATATATGCTTAAAAATACAAGAATTTAATACTGCTGCTAGAAGATTTAATTCCTCGGCAATGACACAAAAAAACATGACAAAGGTTATAGATTTGATAAAGATGTATATATAAAATATTCAATAATGGTAAAGTCACACTTATCAATGCAAGTATACGTATCACTCAAGTAATACAGGGATCTAATGGAGTTCTAGATATCGATCCCACAGGGAGTAATATTAGAGGCTGCGAACTAAGATTTTAGAAAATCAATACTTAATCACAACAATATCATTCAAATTGCTTATCTGTCACTAATAGGTTATTGAAATAAATATATAATTTAATAACTCTTAAATAACTAATTCTACTAATAAAGTTTCTAATGTGAAATTCAATATATAAGAAAACATCCTTCTTCTTGTCAAGAAATTAAGGTGAATGGATAAAGTGAATCAGTTCAAATTGGATTGTGCCAAATAGGAGCATCCCTATTCTTTACCCTCCTTTGGTCCAGGCATAAAGAACATTGACAAATCCTATGCTTGGTTACTGAATCCGCGACTAGGCTAGAAGGATACCGACTCTCACTTCGGAGTACCCTTTGGTCCAGACATAAAGAACATTGACTAATCCTATGCTTGGTTACTGATTCTGTAACTAGGCTGGGAGGATACCGACTCTCACTTTGGAGCTTTCACGTTCCCCTCACCTGAGGGCTAACATCTACACTTCAACACCCAAACGATAGGACTGAATTGAGGAATTTACTAAATTTGCGGCTAGGCTGGGAGGATATCGGCTCTCACTTCGGAGCTCCCACGCTCTTCGCCTGAGGGCTAACATCTACACTTCAGCACCCAAACGATAGGACCGAATTGAGGATTTTATTCTGTCACTCACCTGAGGGCTAACATCTACACTTCAGCACCCAAACGATAGGACCGAATTGGGGATTTTAGTATCACCTGAGGGCTAACATCTACACTTCAGCACCCAAACGATAGGACCAAATTGAGGATTTTATTTTGTCACTCTAAAATCTCCATTTCTACGCCCGATAATTTTATTTCCCTATTTATTTACACCCAACTTTCAAGACAATCTCCAATTCTACGCCCGATAATATTATTTTCCTATTTATTTGCACCCAACTTCCAAGGTTTCCAAATCTATGCCCGATAATATTATTTCCCTATTTATTTGCACCCAACTTCCAAGGGCTTAACCTCCCTAAATCTTGGATGTAATCTTCACTTTAGTTGTAAAACTCAACATATTTTAACAAATTACTCCCTGAATCTTGGATGTAATCTTCACTTTAGTTGTAAAACTCAACATATTTTAACAAATTTATCCCTGAATCTTGGATGTAATATTCACTTTAGTTGTAAAACTCAACATATTTTAACAAATCAAATATCTCCAATTCTACTCCCGATAATTTTATTTCCTTATTTATTTGCACCCAACTTCCAAGGGCTTTGACCTCCATGATTCTTGAGATGTAATCTTCACTTTAGTTGTAAAACTCAACATATTTTAACAGATCAATTGACCAGATTGTGTAATCTTCACTTTAGTTGTAAAACTCAACATATTTTAACAAATCAATTGGCCAGATTGATCTTCACTTTAGTTGTAAAACTCAACATATTTTAACAAATCAATTGGTCAGATTGAAAGAATTAAGATCAAAGTGAAAAGATCATCACAATTTCTTAAACATTTTCATGGCTTCACCAATTAACTTTAGTTGTAAAACTCAACATATTTTAACAAATCAATTGGCCAGATTGAAAGTAAATTAGTCTTGGATGTAATCTTTACTTCAGTTGTAAAACTCAACATATTTTAACAAATCAATTGGCCAAATTGAAAGTAAATTAAATTAGTTGTAAAACTCAACATATTTTAACAAATCAATTGGCTAGATTGAAAGTAAATTAAGAATAGTTGTAAAACTCAACATATTTTAACAAATCAATTGGCCAGATTGAAAGTAAATTAAGATGGTGAAAAGATCATCACAATTTCTTAAACATTTTCATAGCTTCACCAATTCAAATCACCATTTTGAAAAGATCATCACAATTTCTTAAACATTTTCATGGCTTCACCAATTCAAATCACCATTTCAAAAAGATCATCAAAAACATATTTTAACAAATCAATTGGCCAGATTGAAAGTAATTTAAGATTGAAGTGAAAAGATCCTAACAAGTATATTTACATTTTCATGGCTCAACCATTACAAATCACCATTTCACAAAATCTCAAGATAAGGAGAAAGACAGAGAAAACTACTTAGAACTCATGGTCACCATTTCACAAAATCTCAAGACAAGGAGAAAGATAGAGAAAACTACTCAGAACTCATGGGGAAGATACGACAAAACTTAGAATTTATATATAAAGTAAAGTCATACAAACTACAACAAGTAAATAACACTTATCTATAATTCCTCCCCAAGCAAACTCCTCGATCTTCCTCTGAATCTCTTCCTTTCTTTACAACACATAAAATTCTTCTTCGTACCAGCAAAAAGGAAGAAATCTCTCACTTTCCCTATACTCTTACAATATCTCGAAGAATTCCTCACAATCTAACCCTAAGTTAAACTCTCTACACACTACTGGGCTCTTAAACTTCTCTAAACCTCCTGGACACTGTTCCCCCTTCTCAATTTTTGGCTAAAATCTTCTTTTAAAGTTGTAGAGGTGTTTTCTCAAGAGTTACCTAAGCTTCCCGTCAAAAATCATCCACATTCAATGCACCTGTTGGGATAACCACCAATCTCACCGTCGGCGGCCTCGAGGGTGCCATCGGCGGCTTTCAGAATTTATTTGATATGAGCTCTTGGGAAAATCTCGTCGTCGGCGCCGTTGGGCTCGCTGTCGGCGCCCTAGTTCAAATCTTCATATTTTGGTCCTTTTCGCTCCAAATTCGCTCTTTTTTGAATTTTTGCTCCAATGACCATAATTCAACATACCTGCAACAAAATATCAAAAATACCTTTCTTTAAAGTGCAATATCATCAAAATCAGTGTAAGTTATGTATGAAAATCTCAACATATTTTCTTTTGGTCAATTACCTTGAAGCATGTAGAGTTTGGACTTGGACCACTCTATTTTAACTCTATTACTTCCTTTATCTGACTTTGTCTTCTCTGATTAAGGTCATGAACTTACTTAGTAAATAAGATATGGATGAACTGCTTTACTTTTATTTACCAGAGTGTGTATACCTTAGACTTAGAGTAACCCTGAAATTGGCAACATATGAGGGAATTCTAGTCCATGGGTGATAATCATATAGAGTTTTATAATACACCAACATTATTAGTGTAGTTTCTTCCATAAGAAATTGAAAATAAGGAGGGGAAATGTGAGTAGAAGGGAGATCAAATTAACCTCAGTTGTTGTTTTTTTATGAATATGTGAGTCTATGTATTAGAGTTTGTGTGTCTATGTTTGTGAGTCAAGTTCAATGAGTCATGGGAGATGACAAAACTTATCTCAATATTTTGAACTTGTTAGCATTCAGCAATTCCTTTATAAAGTTTAAAATGTGTTCCTATTTTATCTTCAGTTTGTACCTGTTCAACTATTTAAAATTCCTTTATAGTGTTATGTCAAGCATGTTTAGGCTAGATTTACTTTCTACTGTAATATTCTACAATGAGTTATTTGTTAATGTTTTTGTAGGATGTGTAGTAAATTGTAAAAGTGATCTTTCCCTGCCGAATATTTTTGTACTTCATTGTTACACATGTTTGAGCTTATGTTTAGATAAATTTTTTTTTTTTTTCAAATTTAAACCTTATTTGATTTCAAAAGTACTACAAATAAATTTGTATTTTATTTCTAATGATTATTGTTACGTGGAGTCACCTTAAGGATGTTAGAATTTTAAGTATAAAAATGTAGTAGGAAAATTTAGTTGATATTTTTGGTGAAAAGGTTGAACCTAGAGATAAGGATATTTATTGGAGAGCTTGGGAAAATGAATAATTATCTTTAGTAGGGAAAATTATATTTTTTGAGAAACTAAGGATTTTTAGAATTTTTATTTTCAAACATTTAAAGCTCTCTTAGAAAGTATTTTAAAAAAATATATATACATCTTTTCAAGTGAAGGAAAAAAAATAAGTTTTAACTTTAGAGAAGGATAGTAGAATTCAAAATCATTTAAGGACTTCTTTAGATATAGTAATTCTCACATATAAAAAAAATGAAAAAAAATAAATGGATCAAAAGATCCTGAAAATGAAAAAGAAAAAGCAAAAGAAAAAGTGAGGAGAAGCTTGAGGAGATGTCCTAATCAAAAATTGGTTTCATTTGAGTCCTTTAGAGTAAAAGAATTAAAACAATCCTAAGCTTGCTTTTTATACTTATATTAGTAAAAATTATTTTTAAGAGAGTTCTTAAATCTAGAAAGTAAAGTTCATAGAATCTGAAGTTTGAAAAATCTGTATATATTTCTGAATTAGATAGGAAAACAAATTCCTAAGTTCGATGATAAATATTTTAGATCTTGGGCTAGTCTGATTCAGTAGAAGTTCTTCTAATTTGAACTATCACATTTTTAGAAAAAAATTTTAGCAATTCTAAAGGATGACCCATTAACTCTAATCTACATAATTTATTTTAAAAATGTAATATTACTTGAGGAAAAAGTAATGTTTAAGTTTGGAGGATTTTGATACGCCTAAAAATGTACTATTTTTTGTGCTTTATTTTATAATGATATTGCACTTTAAAGGTATTTTTTCTTGCGTTTTTGGTTGTAGATACATCAAATTGAAGAATTTAGAGTGATTGGAGCAAAAGGAACATAAATAGACCAAAACGGAGCAAACTAGAGCAAATCCGGTCGAATTGGGGTACACTGGAGCTATGGGGACCAAAACCATACACTTAAGTACCTGTGCTTGGCACTTAAGCACCAAAAAATGGAGCTTAGGCGCCACCAGACAGAGAGGGGGGCGCTTAAGCGCCCCAGAATCGACGCTTAGGCACCAGTGATGATTTTTAGCATAACTTCTTCAATATACGTCGGATTTGGACAATTTTTGAAGCGGTGTTTCATGCATATCTTAGGGAATTCATTGGAATTGATAAAATGGAGTTTATAGAAGGATTTTGGGTGGTTAGAATGAGTTTTTAAGAGGCACTTCAAGCACTATTTGGAAGATTCATTGAATCTGGACAGTTTTGAAGAGACACTTAAGAAACTCTCGGGAAAATATAAAAAAAGCTTGGAAATATTTTTAAAAACTCTCTTGAATATCTCTTAGACTCTTGAATTAATTATAAGAAGAGAAGAAGGCTTGGAGAAGAAGAAGAAGGCTTGGGCGTGAGCCCCAAGTGGGGCGGCAAGGTGAGAGAGAAAGAGAGAGCGAAAGATTTCTTCTTTTCTTTTTACTTTGTTCTTGAAGAGGATTGTAAGAAGATTGCTTTTGTTGTACAAGAAGAGTTTTATTTCCATCAAAGATAAGTATTTTCATTATATTTTGATTTGAATTTAGTACTTTGTTTGTATGGTTTCAAAGACTTGTGCATTGAAAAGTTTTTGTTGTTTCTTCATGTGTAGTGAGTAGTTTTCTTTACTCTTTCTTCGTGTAATGAATCAATATGCATGTGTAGTATATAGAATTGAGAATAGAGTGAGAATATATTGTGATGATTTTACTTTGTTCTTCATTTACATGTAAACTTGATCAACTTGCATGTTAAAATCTGTTGTGAGAACATGTCAGATCCGGGATGGTATTGTCTCAATCAACTGTGGTAAAATCACATGAGATTATATTGATGATAATGTAGTCCATATGGTTGAGTGCAAATAAATAGAGAAATAATCTTTAATAGGTGTAGAATTAGAGACTTTAGAGTGAAAGGCTAAAGCCCCCTAATTTGATTTATTGTTTCAGGTTTTGATGCGAGATGTTAGCCTCCAGGTGGAGTGATAAGAGGGAACTCTAGAGTGAGAGCTAGTATCTTCCCTGCCTAGCCCATCTTCAGAACTATTCAAACTTTAGATTAACCAATGTTCTTTATAACATCTCTAGTAAGGGTAAAGAATATAATTGTTCATATTTGTCATAATCTCTCTCGCTACTTGTTTTACTTATACACATGTCACTAATTTCATTGCATGAGAAAGAGTACTTTTAATATATTAAACCCCATTTTCTGATTTTCACTAATTATTTTAGTTTAGGAGTAGAAGTAGAATTGTAGTGATAATTGTAGGATTTAATCAAAACTTAAACTTTATCAACCTTCCAAGCTAGAGTGTGTTATTCTAAACTTGAACTTCTCTTGAAAGCCATTGTGATTAACCTCGATCTCCTTAAGATTGATATTCGAGGCTCAATCAGAAAGTCTTATATCACTTGATAATGATACGTATACTTGCATAGAATCCCTACAAATATAATTGAAATCTTACTTTACTTGAGATCAAGTTCGGGATCAAGTTTTTTGTGCCATTAACGGGAATTAAAATTTTCAAGTAGTGGTGTCAACTTTATAAATCCTTACATATACAAAATATTGGGATCACCTATCCAACATCTTGTACAAAAAAAGGTAAGGGAAAATGATCATTCTTAGTGGCAGAATTTAATTTTCTATAATTTATGCAGATTCTCCAAATAGTGACTTGTCTTGTTGATATTAATTGTTATGTGCATTTGTCACTACAGTCACACCTTCATTCTTTGGAACACAGGGAATTGAACTTACCCAAGCACTGTCTGAAATAAGATATATTATTCCAGCATCTCATCATTTTAAAATTTCTTTCTTCACAACTTCTTTTATCAAAGGATTTATTCTCCTTTGTGGATTAGCTCTTGGTTCATGTTGATCTTTTCATAAAATTTTATGCATACAAATTGAAGGATTGATTCCTTTAATATTAGCTAATGTCCATCCAAAGGCTTTCTTTTATCTTTTCAACATTTCCAACAACTATTTCTCTTGCTCATCAGAATGCATACTTCAAATGTGTAGGATGTATTTTCAGTTCTAATCCAGGAGGTTTCACAATAGATGAAATAAAATTCTTTTTTACTTTCTGTAGGGTCTAACATTTCAAATTTTTTTGCAACATAATCCAAATCCTCTTTACTCACTTCCATAGATTTATCTTGAATTTTATCCTCATCTTGATATTCCATATATTCTTTTTCAAATTCTCTTTCAAAAGTCTTCTTAAAATATTCATGGCTTAAATTTTTTTTAATATCCATTTTGAAGCATTCAATCTCTTACTCTTTTATAGGGTATCTCATTGATTTTACAATATTAAATGTAACCTCTTGATCACTAACTCTCATAGTTAGTTCTCCTTTCTGCACATCTATCAAAGCTTTTCCATTGGCTAAGAATGATCTTCCTAAAATGATAGGAATTTATGTATCTTCCTCCATATCTAATACAATGAAGTCCACATGAAAGATAAATTTATCAACTTTTACTAAAACATCTTCTATAACTACTTTAGGATAAGTAATCGAACGATCATTTTACTGAAGAGTTACAGTTGTAGGTGAAATATCTCATAAGCCCAACCACTTGAAAATTGATAACGATATAAGATTAATATTAGCTCCTAAATCACGTAAAGCTTTTCCATAAAATCGTGCACCAATAACATAAGGTATTGTAAAACTTTTAGAATCCTTACATTTTTCAGAAAGCTTTTTTTGAATTATAGTGCTACACACTCTTCACTAAGTGCAACAGTCTCATTATCTACAAACTTCCTTTTCTTATTAAGTATATCCTTCATGAACTTCACATACCTTGGCATTTGTTCCAAAGCTTCAACAAATGGAATGTTTATCGTTAATTTCCTTAAAATTTCCAAAAACTTTAAAAATCGTTTGTCTCTGTTTTTCTTCAATCTTTGAGGAAACAGAGGTGGTAGTCTTTCTATAGAGATTTTCATTGGCTTAATAGGACTTTATGCCTCAAAATGAAAATCTTCAACAGATTTTTCATTTTCCACCTCATCTTTTTCAATTTCAACTTCTTGTTGTGCTCTATTTTCTAATTCTTTTCCACTTCTTAATTGAATAGCTTTAATTTTCCCTTTGTTCTGATCTTTAAGATTTACTTCAACATTACTAGGCAATGTTCCTGAAGGTTTATTGCTAAGTGCGGTAGCAATACATCCAAATTGATTTTCCATGTTTCTAATTGCAGCTTCTTGACTTTGTAATTAACTTCCCATTTGCAATATCAATTCTTCCATTGATAAATTTTTTCTCCTTACTCTGTAAATTATTAAAATGTGGGGGGTAATAAGGTTTATAAGCTTGATTCCCTTAATTGTTAGAGTTTCCCAATGGGTTAGCAGTATTGTTTCCTCATTGCAGATTTGCAGCATTAGAATTATTGTTACTCCAACTAAAGTTTGGATGATTCTTCCAACCAGGATTATAATAATTGGCGTAAGGATTATTAAAATGATTGTTTATTGCATTTAAAGTCTCATAAGAAGATTGAGATTCTATCATTTGTCCCAACGAGTTTTTCTCAAGCATAGGTGTTGTCTAAGAATAATTCATTCCATGTTTATCTATCTTCTTTGATATAACAACTATTTGGGCAACAAACATAGATATTGCATCAGAATCATGAATACTAGCTACTCTTTTTTAATTTACCCTTTCATAGGGCCATTGAAAATTATTAGTAGTCATCTCTTCAATTAATGAATATGCTTCATCGAATGGTTTTGACATTAATGATCCACGAGCAACAAAGTCAATTATCGATCTAAGAGATCCAACCAACCCATTATAAAAAGTTTGAATTACTAACCAATTTGGCAATGCATGATGTGGAAACTTTATAAGGAGATCTTTAAATCTTTCTCAGGCTTCATNCCAAATACAGAAAAATCATCCATAAAGACTTTAATCCCTTTTTCAATCAAATCACTGAAAATTGACATCATAGATCTTTGAAATGTTGCAGGTGCATTGCATAATCCAAAGGGCATTCACCAAAAAGCAAATGTTCCATAAGGATTAGTGAATGTTGTTTTCTAATGTTGTTTTCTCTTGATCCTCTGGAGCAATAGGTATATCGATCTAGAAAATAAAAATATTTGTGCCCAGCTAGCCTATTGATACGCCTAAAAATGTACTATTTTTCATGTTTTATCTTATAATGATATTGCACTTTAAAAGTATGTTTTATTGTGTTTTTTTCTGTATATACATCAAATTGAAGAATTTGGAGTGATTGGAGCAAAAGAAACATAAATTGACCAAAACAGAGCAAACTAGAGCAAAGTGGGTCGAATCAAGGCACACCGGAGCTATGGGGACCAAAACCAGACACTTAAGTACCTGTGCCCAGCTCTTAAGCACCAAAAATGGCACTTAGGTGCCACCAGATAGAGAGGGGGGCGCTTAAGCTCCCCAGAATTGGCGCTTAGGTGCCAGTGACAGTTTTTAGCTTAACTTCTTCAATATGCGTCGGATTTGGACGATTTTTGAAGCAGTGTTTTGTGCATCTCTTAGGGAATTCATTGGAATTGATAAAATGGAGTTTCTAGAAGGATTTAGGATAGTTAGAAGGAGTTTTTAAGAGGTACTTCAAGCACTATTTGGAAGATTCATTGAATCTGGACAATTTTGAAGAGACACTTAAGAAACTCTTGGGAAACTATAAATAAGGCTTGGGAATATTTTTAAAAACTCTCTTGAATATCTCTTAGACTCTTGAATTAATTAGAAGAAGAGAAGAAGGCCTGGAGAAGAAGAAGAAGGCTTGGGCGTGAACCCCAAGCGGGGCGGCTAGGTGATAGAGAAATTTCAGGTTTTGATGCGAGATGTTAGCCTCCAGGTGGAGCGGTAAGAGGGAACTCTAGAGTGAGAGCTAGTATCTTCCCTGCCTAGCCCGTCTTCAGAACTATTCAAACTTTAGATTAACCAATGTTCTTTATAGCATCTCTAGTAAGGGTAAAGAATATAATTGTTCGTATTTGTCATAATCTCTCTCGCTACTTGTTTTACTTATACACATGTCACTAATTTCATTGCATGAGAAAGAGTACTTTTAATATATTAAACCCCATTTTCTGATTTTCACTAATTATTTTAGTTTAGGAGTAGAAGTAGAATTGTAGTGATAATTGTAGGATTTAATCAAAACTTAAACTTTATCAACCTTCCAAACTAGAGTGTGTTATTCTAAACTTGAACTTCTCTTGAAAGCCGTTGTGATTAACCTCGATCTCCTTAAGATCNGAAGCTCTTACCTAGAGATGATCAAATCCGGTGTCAAAAAGCCTTGAAATTGCCTCTCAATCCAAGATCTTTAAAGCCCTAAGTCGAAAATGGCATTTTTTGGAGGAAGGGGATGATGAATAGTGGCATTTGACTGGTCAAAATCACGGTTAAAGGTGTTTTTTCATGAGCTCGCCGTCGGTGGGGTCAATAGCGCCGTCAGCGCGCTCTATTGGAATTTTGAACCTGAGTCTCGGGAAAAATCCGACGTCGGCGGCGTCGAGGGCGACGTCGGCGGGCTCTTCTGATTTTTGTTCAAATCCTAGATTTTTGCGATTTCGATAAATTTCAAGCCTTAACGACATCTTTTCAATCATTATAGATGTAATTATAAGTGACTAAATGATGTACTTAGCACAAAAAATTTTCACAACACAAAACATCACATTTATATATAAATTCTAAGGGGTACAATATACGTTACATAACAAACCTAAGTTTGGTATTTTCTCAACCTCAACACATTAATTCAACGTCGCAATCCAAGCCACAACACTCAAAGCACTGAAAATAAAACAACCTATGCTTAGTCTCAACTATACAGAGATCTAAAAGCATGATTCTAAAGCAAAGCAAATACAAAGTTCAAATTAAAATACATTGATAGACAGATATGTAGTAATCTAAATCTACTATTCTTCAGATTCAGTACTAGATTCTCCTCTGAGATCACCTTTGATTGCACATGAACGAAGAGGTTGTAGAAGGGTCGGAATGGAAATTCTTCAGTGGAATCCACTTCTATTAATTTCATCCTCCTCATCAGCCGTATCAAACTATCTTCTAAACGTCCAGAGTGCTCAAAATGTTGTTTCATCCTCCAGTCTAGATGATCGAAGAAATCAGAGATATTATTAATCGCTTTCATGACATTTTGTACCTCCTTTTCAAATTTCTTGATTTGGTGCAGGATCACCAGAGTTTTGTCAGGAACTAAGGGTTGAACTGACAGTGAATTATGAGATGATTGATCTACTATAATGGCCATATCATTTTCATCTTCAAAAGCTGGGTCCAAAGGGTTCTGACCAAAGGAAGATATGTTGAGATTTTCATACCTATTTTATACTATTTTTGATTATATTGCACTTTAAAGAAAGATATTTTTAATGTTTTGTTGCATGAATGATGATTAGGGTCATTGGAGAAAAAAGATGCAAAAAGGAGCAAATTTGGAATGAAAAGGACCAAAATGTGCAGAATTGAACCAGGGCGCCGCCGACGCCATCTACCCCGCCGACGGCGAGATTTTCCCGAGACTCTAGAATTAATTCATTATGAAGGTCTGCTGACGGCGCCCTCAAGGCCGCAGACGGCGAGGTCGGCGATTATGCCCAATCAGGCTTTAGATAAGGCCAAATTTTGAAGGGATGCTTAGGCAACTCTTAGGAAAGCTCATCCTAAACTTTAAAAGAAGATTTTGGCCAAAAATTAGAGAGGTCCTAGATGTTTCCATTAGTGTATAGAGAATTTACTAGAGTGTCAAAATTGTGAGGAATACTTTGAGAGATTGTAAGAGTGGAGGTAAAGTGAGAGATTTCTTCCTCCTTGCTACTTCAAAGAGGAACTATGTGTGTTATAAAGAAAGGAAGAGATTCAGAGGAACTTAAAGGAGTGTTCTTGGGGAGAAAATGGAGATAAGTTATTTACTTGTTGTAGTTTATATGACTTTGATTTTATATATAAATTCTGAGTTTTATTGTGTTTTTCCCGTGAGTTCTGAGTAGTTTTCTCTATCTTTCTCCTTGTCTCGAGATTTGTGAAATGGTGATTTGAATTGGTGAAGTCAGGAAAATGTTTAAGAAATTGTGATGATATTTTCACTTCGATCTTAATTTACTTTCAATCTGGCTATGTTTAAGAATTTGTGATGATCTTTTCACTTCAATCTTAATTTACTTTCAATCTGGCCAATTGATTTGTTAAATTATGTTACTTTCAATCTGGCCCAATTGATTTGTTAAAATATGTTGAGTTTTACAACTAAAGTGAATAATTGGCAAAACCATGAAAATGTTTTTGGTAATTTGAATTGGTGAAGCCATGAAAATGTTAAAGAAATTGTGATGATCTTTTCACTTCAATCTTAATTTATTGGAGCCATGAAAATTTTAAAAAAATTATGATGATCTTTTCACTTCGATCTTAATTTACATGAAGCCATGAAAATGTTTGAGAAATTGTGATGATCTTTTCACTTCGATCTTAATTTACTTTCAAATCTGGAATTGATTTGTTTAAAATATGTTGAGTTTTACAACTAAAGTGAAGATTATATCCAAGATTTAGGGAGGTCAAAGCCCAATTGATTTGTTAAAATATGTTGAGTTTTACAACTAAAGTGAAGATTACATCCAAGATTCCAATTGATTTGTTAAAATATGTTGAGTTTTACAACTAAAGTGAAGATTACATCTAAGATTCATGGAGGTCAAAGCCCTTGAAAGTTGGGTGCAAATAAATAGGGAAAGATCTTGATTTACTTTCAATCTGGCCAATTGATTTGTTAAAATATGTTGAGTTTTACAACTAAAGTGGTAATTTACTTTCAATTTGGCCAATTGATTTGTTAAAATATATTGAGTTTTACAACTAAAGTGAGGATTACATCCAAGATTCAGGGAGGTCAAAGCCCTTGGAAGTTGGGTGCAAATAAATAGGAAATTAATATTATCGTGCGTAGAATTGAGAGTGATAGACTAAAATCCTCAATTCGGTCCTATCGTTTGGGTGCTGAAGTGTAGATGTTAGACCTCAGGCAAGGGGAACATGGGAGCTCCAAAGTGAGAGTCGGTATCCTCCCAGCCTAGCCACAGATTCAGTAAACAAACATAGGATTAGTCAATGTTCTTTATGCCTGGACCAAAGGGTAAAGAATAGGTATGCTCCTATTTGGCACAATATAATTTGAACTAATTCACTTTATCCATCCACTATAACTTCTTGACAAGGAGAAGGATGTTTTCTTATATATTGAATATCACATTTAAACCTTCATTAGTATCATTACTTATTTAATAGTCATTAAAATTACATATTTATTTCAATTGCCTATTAGTGAGAGATAAGCAAATTGAACTTTATTGTTACGATTAAAGTATTACTTTTCTAAAATCTTAGTTCGTAGTTCTAAATCACTCCCTATGGGATCGATATCTAGGACTCCATTAGAGCCCTATATTACTTGAGTCATACGTATACTTGCGTTGATAAGTGTGACTTTACAATTATTAAATATTTAATACGTCCATATTTATCTTATATTTTTAAGCATATATAAAAGTAGCTGTTAAGTTTTTGGCGTCGTTGCCGGGCATTTAAATCTTCTAGTAGCCCTGTCAAATTCTTGTATTTGTCGGTATATAAAAAGTCGAGGTCAAGTTTTTGACACCGTTTCCGGGGAGTGAGTGAGTAAAATCACAATTACAGTAACGACAAATTATGATTATTAGAAAATTTTTACTTGAATTGCAACTTATTTTTATATTTAGTTAATTATTTTAATGTGTGCTGATTTCAAATTATATGTGTAAATTTGGACCTGAAAATCTTGTACCCTACGATTTGGAATTAGAACGCACTGTTAGAAAGATTAGAAGATTAAGAAGAGAACCTAGAAATTTTAATACAATGAAAAATAACATGAACAATCAAGGAATAGAGAATGAACACCAACCTAGACCACTACGAGATTATGCAAAATCTACAGCATATGAAATTCACTTATCTATCCAAAACCTGATATAGCTGCTAATTCATTTAAGCTTAAACTTCCTATTATCCAAATGATACAAAACAATCAATTCAGAGGTACACCAAATGAAGGTCCTAACTTACACCTCGTTAATTTTTTTAGAACTGTGTGCTACTTTTAAATATGACAGAGTCTCAAACGATGCTATTAAACCTAGAATTTTTCCTTTTTCAGTGAGGGAAAAGGATAAGATGTGGTTAAATTTGTTAGCACCAGGATCTATTAGAACTTGGGCCTTTCACAGAAATTTCTATCCAAATATTTCCCTCCATCCAAAACTGCTAAACTTAGAAATAACATAACATCAAAGGCTAAGATGTGGTTAAATTTGTTAGCACCAGGATCTATTAGAACTTCGGGAGAACTTTCATTTTTTCACTTAGGGATAAGGCTAAGATGTGGTTAAATTCGTTAGCAGCTGGATCTATTAGAATTTGGGGAGAACAAATTTCTATCCAAATATTTCCCTTCATCCAAAACTGCTAAACTTAGAAATGACATAACATCGTTCTGTCAGTCCAAATATTTCCCTCCATCCAAAACTGCTAAACTTAGAAATGACATAACATCGTTCTATCAAATTGATGGAGAGTCAATATATGAAGCTTACCAAATATTTCCCTCCATCCAAAACTGCTAAACTTAGAAATGACATAACATCATTCTGTCAGGCTGATGGAGAGTCAATAAACAAGCTTGGGAGAGATTTAAAGATCTTCTTAGGAAATGCCCTCATCATTCATTACCAGATTGGTTGATAGTTCAAACTTTTATAATGGATTTNTTTCCTTTTTTTAAACATTTATAACAAAATAAAATAACTTATTAATACTTTCCGTTTCTTCCCTAGCAACGATGCCAAAAACTTGATGCAGGTAGATTTAGTCGGTAAATTTTGCAACTATTTTCCAATATTACAAAATACACACGACAGATATAACAACAAATATGTAATATAATCTGAAAAAATACCTTTTATAAAAACAGNTTTCCTTTTTTTAAACATTTATAACAAAATAAAATAACTTATTAATACTTTCCGTTTCTTCCCTAGCAACGACGCCAAAAACTTGATGCAGGTAGATTTAGTCGGTAAATTTTGCAACTATTTTTCAATATTACAAAATACACACGACAGATATAACTACAAATATGTAATATAATCTGAAAAAATACCTTTTATAAAAACATTTTATCATTAAAACCCTATTTAAACTGTCAAATCCCCTTTAAAATCAAAGCAAGTATACATATCACTCAAGTAATAAAGTGCTCTAATGGATTCCAAGATATCGATCCCACATGGAAGTTAGAAAACCTAAAAATAAATTCTTAAAATTATTTTATAGTATAAAAATACAAAAATAAAAAGTAAAGTGTGAAGTTTTAATATTAACTAATAAAGTTAATTACATATTAAACGTAGTTGAAAGACAAAGTTAATTAACTAAAAACTAAACTTTTAAAAGTAAAATTATGAAAACTAAACAAAATTTTTGTTGATAGAAGATTCAAATTTAAGAAAGCATCCTTCCCCTTTACAATGAGTATATGACTTGTGAAGAGATTAAAATCATTTGAAAAAATATATAAAAACTATTTTTTGCCAAATAGGAGTAATCCTATTCTTTACCCTCTTTTGAGTGCTATAAAGAACATTAACTAATCCAGAGTTTGGTCCCTAATTCTGTGGTTAAGCTGGGAGGATACCGACTGCCACTTCAGAGCTCCCACTACTCCCTTCCCTTAGGGCTAACAATCTCGCATTAGTTTCCAATCAACTGGACCAAATTGGTTATTTTAATCTGTCAACTTAAAATCTTCAATTCTGCATCCAGNATTTTATAGTATAAAAATACAAAAATAAAAAGTAAAGTGTGAAGTTTTAATATTAACTAATAAAGTTAATTATATATTAAACGTAGTTGAAAGATAAAGTTAATTAACTAAAAACTAAACTTTTAAAAGTAAAATTATGAAAACTAAACAAATTTTTTGTTGATAGAAGATTCAAATTTAAGAAAGCATCCTTCCCCTTTATAATGAGTATATGACTTGTGAAGAGATTAAAATCATTTAAAAAAATATATAAAAACTATTTTTTGTCAAATAGGAGTAATCCTATTCTTTACCCTCTTTTGAGTGCTATAAAGAACATTAACTAATCCAGAGTTTGGTCCCTAATTCTGTGGTTAAGCTGGGAGGATACCGACTGCCATTCCAGAGCTCCAACTACTCCCTTCCCTTAGGGCTAACAATCTCGCATTAGTTTCAAATCAACTGGACCAAATTGGTTATTTTAATTTGTCAACTTAAAATCTTCAATTCTGCATCCAACAAAGTATATTTCCCTATTTATTTGTACTCAATTCCATGGAAGACATACTCTCCCTGAAATCAAATATGATTCTCTCACTATTGTAGAAATCATAGCTGACCAAAGGAAAATATGTTGAGATTTTCATACCTATTTTATACTATTTTTTGATGAAATTGCACTTTAAAGAAAGGTAATTTTGATGTTTTGTTGANAGTATATTTCCCTATTTATTTGTACTCAATTCCATGGAAGACATACTCTCCCTGAAATCAAATATGATTCTCCCACTGTTGTAGAAATCATAGCTGACCAAGGGAAAATATGTTGAGATTTTCATACCTATTTTACACTATTTTTGATGAAATTGCACTTTAAAGAAAGGTAATTTTGATGTTTTGTTGAAGGAATAATGAATTAGGGTCATTGGAGAAAAAAGATGCAAAAAGGAGCAAATTTGGAGCGAAAATGACCAAAATGTGAAGATTTGAACTAGGGCGCCGATGGCGAGCCCAACGGCGCCAACGACGAGCCCAACGGTGCCANGCAAATTTGGAGCGAAAATGACCAAAATGTGAAGATTTGAACTAGGGCGCCGATGGCGAGCCCAACGGCGCCGACGGTGAGAATTTCTCGAAACTCTAGATTTAATAATTTAGAAGGCCCACCGATGGCGCCCTCGAGGCAGTCGACGGTGAGATCGGTGGTTACTTTCCAAGGTGCATTGAATGTAGACGATTTTTCAAGGGATGCTTAGGCAACTCTTGGGAAAACTCATCCACAACTTTAAAAGAAGATTTTGGCCAAAATAGAAGAGGTCCTGGAGGTTAGAGAGGTTCTACTAGTGTGTAGAGTNTAGGCAACTCTTGGGAAAACTCATCCACAACTTTAAAAGAAGATTTTGGCCGAAAATAGAAGAGGTCCTGGAGGTTAGAGAGGTTCTACTAGTGAGTAGAGAGTTTACTTTAGAGTCTAATTATGAGGAATTCTTCAAGAGATTGTAAGAGTGGAGGGAAAGTGAGAGATTTCTTCCTCCTTGCCGCTTCAAAGAGGAATTCTGTGTGTTGTAAAGAAAGGAAGAGATTCAGAGGAACTTTGAGGAGTTTAATGGAGAGGAATTAGAGATAAGTGTTATTTACTTGTTGTAATTTGTATGACTTCGCTTTTATATATGAATTCTGAGTTTTGTTGTGTCTTCCCATGAGTTCTGAGTAGTTTTCTCTATCTTTCTCCTTGTCTTGAGATTTTGTGAAATGGTGATTTAAATTGGTTGAGCCGTGAAAATGTTAAAAAAGTTGTGATGATCTTTACACTTCGATCTTAATTTACTTTCAATCCGGCCAATTGATTTGTTAAAATATGTTGAGTTTTACAACTACAGTGAAGATTACATCCAAGATTCAGGGAAGGTCAAAGCCATTGGAAGTTGGGTGCAAATAAATAGGGAAATAAAATTATCGGGAGTAGAATTGGAGATTTTAGAGTGACAGACTAAAATCCCCAAATTTAGTCCTATCGTTTGGGTGTTGAAGTGTATATATTAGCCCTCAGGCGAGGGGAACGTGGGAGCTCCGAAGTGAGAG
>JXCR01056731.1:188484-276235 GCA_002079205.1 Phalaenopsis hybrid cultivar | reverse complement strand
GGAAATTAGTGAACATCTATTCAAAGAACATTTTAAAGAACATTTTGAAGAGGAAGAAAAATTTGAAGATAGTGATGAAGATATTTTGGACAAATTAGAAAATGAAGAATTAGATTATGTTCAGAAAAGATTTGAGATGTTGGATATCATGGAAAATGCTGATAAGAATCTATTACCATCAATTATAAAACCACCTAAACTTGAGTTGAAAGTATTGCCTAACCACTTGAAGTATGTGTTTTTAGGAGACTCATCTACATTACTAGTTATTATATCTTCAGAATTAAATGATTTGCAAGAGCAAAGACTGTTAGATACATTGAAAAGATATAAAAAAGCTTTTGGTTGGACCTTAGCCAATATTAAGGGAATCAGTCCTTCAATCTATATGCACAGAATTATATTAGATGAACAACATAAACCAAGGGTTGATGCACAAAGGAGATTAAATCCAATGATGAAAGAAGTAGTTAAGAAGGAAATTTTGAAATGGTTAAACACTGGAATTATATATCCTATTTCAGATAGTGCGTGGGTAAGTCCAATTCATTGTGTTCCTAAGAAAGGAGTGTTGTCTATTGAAACAAAAGAAAATAATGAAGTAATACCTATCAGACAAGTTACTAGGTGGCGTATTTGCATTGATTATAGAAAATTAAACACTGTTACCAGGAAAGATCACTTCCCTTTACCCTTTTTAGATCAAATAGTAGATAGACTTGCTGGGCACAAATATTTTTATTTTTTAGATGGATATACCAGTTACCATCAAATTTCTATTGCTCTTGAGGATCAAGAAAAGACAACATTTACTAGTCCATTTGGAACTTTTACTTTTCGACGAATTCCTTTTGGATTATGTAATGCACCTGCAACATTCCAGAGATGTATGATGTCCATATTTAGTAACTAAATTGATGATGGATTGGAAGTACTTATGGATGCATTCTCTGTATTTGGAACATCATATGACACATGTTTAAATTATCTTAAGAAATATTTGGAGTTATGTGAAAGAACTAATTTTGTTCTAAATTAGGAGAAATGTCAATTTATGGTTGCAGGAGGAATTGTGTTAGGGCATAAAATTTCGCAAGATGGTATGGAAGCAGACCCTGCAAAAATTCAAGTTATATTTAAACTAACACCTCCTACTAATGTGAGAGAGGTTAGAAGTTTTCTTGGACATGTTGGATTTTAGAGGCGTTTTATTAAAGATTTTTCAAAAATTACCCAACATCTATGCCAACTTTTAGAAAAGGGCAAAAAATTTGAATTTACTGAAAGCTGTTTAAATTCCTTTGAGTTATTAAAGGAAAAATTAATTACAACCCTTATTATAGTTTCACCTTACTGGATAAACCATTTGAACTGATGTGTGATGCTAGTGATTATGCTGTTGGAGTTGTCCATGGACAAAGGTATGAAAAGATTTTTAAAGTTATATACTACGCTAGTAAAACTCTTAATGATGCACAAATTAATTATATTGTTACTGAAAAAGAGTTACTGGCCCATTCATATGCTTTAGATAAATTCAGATCTTATTTAATTTGAGCTACATGTGTTGTGCATACTGATCACTCTGCGATTTTAGATCTTATTTAATTGGAGCTAAATGTGTTGTGCATAATGATCACTCTGTTATTAAATATTTGATGCGGATGTTAAACCAAGGTTGATTAGATGGATACTTTTGATGCAAGAATTTGATCTTGTGGTTATATATAGAAAGGGAACTGGTAATCAAATTACTGATCATTTGTCAAAATTAGAAAACTAAGAATTATATGACATTGAAAACAACAGTTTCCTTGATGAACAACTTTATAATATTAATGAGTGGAAAATACCATGGTATGCTGATTTTGTTAACCCTGATGAACAACTTTATAATATTAATGAGTAGAAAATACCATGGTATGCTGATATTGTTAACTGATGAACAACTTTATAATATTAATGAATGGAAAATACCATGGTATGCTGATATTGTTAACTGTATTGTAAGTGATATTTTTTCACCTATGCTGACATTGTAACAATAAAGGAAGTTCATTCATGATGTAAAAACATATTTTTGGGATGAGCCTTTTTGATATAAACAATGTAAGGATCTGATTATGAGAAGATGTGTAGCTTATCAAGAAATTGAGCTAATCATTCATAAATGTCATGATTCTAAATTTGGAAGACATTTTGGGATAGATAAAGCTGCTTATAAAATTTTACAAGCTGGATTTTATTGGCCTACAATCTTTAGAGATGTTTATAGACACATAAAAAGTTGTGATCGATGTGAACAAGTAGGCAATATATCTAGAAGAAATGAAATGCCTCTAAATTTAATGTTAGAAGTTGAGATCTTTGACGTTGGGGATTAGATTTTATGGGACCATTTATTGATTCATTTAGTAACTTATATATATTAATTGCAGTGGACTATGTTTCTAAGTAGATTGAAGCACAAGCTTTACCTCATTGTGATAAAAGTGTTTTAAAATTTTTAATGAAAAGTATTTTCACTAGATACGGAATGCCTAAAATGATTATCACTGATGCAGTATCCAATTTTAGGAATAAATATATTCAGAGATTGGCAGAAAAATTTAATATTATTCATAGAATCTCTACTACCTATCATCCTCAAACCTGTGGGTTAGTTGAAGTTTCTAATAGAGAGATTAAACAAATACTTGAAAAGACTGTAAACCCTAGTAGAATAGATTGGTCCACTAGACTGGATACCGCATTATGGGCTTACAATACTGCTTATAAAAGTCTTATTGGAATGACTCCTTACAGACTGATTTTTGGAAAGACTTGCCACTTACCAGTAGAATTGCAGCATAAAACATATTAGGCGATTAAAGAATTCAATTATAATTTGGAAGATGTTGGTAAGAACAGATTGTTACAATTAAATGAATTGGAAGAATTAAGAAATGAATATATGATAATGACAGAATTTATAAGGAAAAATTAAAGTTATGGCATGATCAAAAGATTAACCAGGAATTTATAAGGAGAAACTAAAGTTATGGCATGATCAGAAGATTAACCAGAAGAACTTTGAATAATTTATAAGGAGAAACTAAAGTTATGGCATGATCGGAAGATTAACCAGAAGAACTTTGAACAAGGACAAGAAGTTTTGCTTTACAATACAATAAGGAAAAATTAAAGTTATGGCATGATCGGAAGATTAACCAGAAGAACTTTGAACTAGGACAAGAAGTTTTACTTTACAACACTAGGCTGAAGTTATTTCCTGGGAAATTGAAGTCTCGTTGGTTAGGACCCTTTACTGTGATTCAAGTTTATACTTACGGAGCTGTTGAAGTTGAAGATCAGAAGACAGGAAATAGATTTAAAGTAAATGGACACATATTAAAACCATATTATGAGGGTAAAAGCCAAATTTTAAAGAAGTTTTAATGATTAGTCAACCTAAATAACTCCTGAAAAGGTAGGGCTAACGACGTTAAACCAAACGCTTTGTGGGAGGTAACCCATATTTATCTTTACTTTGCGATTATAGTAGTTTTTATTTGAAATTATCATTACTATGTGGTAGTATTGAGCTCTACTACTCTTATTTACCCTTGAAACATCTTAAAATTGGATCCATAGAGAAAAATTAGAACGCATTCGGACCAGAGGGAAAACTGTGAAAATTTTGCCTTGGGCGCAAACGAAGCCTTTGACGGTGGGTTTTTCCTTAGAGTCTAGGTAAAATTAATACAGAGGCTCACTGACGGCGAGACCGACGAGATGGCTATTACTTGGATTCAAATGGCAGTTTTTGGCAGTTTTTGGGCGGGAATGATCTTTTTAAACTAAAAAATTAGATTCTTAGTTCATATTTTCCCTCAAAGAATGAAGTGAAACTCCATCAATTTCATTCCTATGGCATCCAATTCCCATGATAATCCTAGAATGCGAGTTTTCAATCGACAAAAATTTATAAGTACGGAAGCGCAACGAATCTTCAACAAGTTACTGACGAAGAAAAGATTGATGAAGGAAAGAGGATTCGTAAATCACGGATTGAATAATCCCACGATGGATATTGAAGAAACGATAGTGTGAGAAAGATGGGAAGTGTTGTGCTACACTACCGCCGCTGTGGTGGTTCCTGCTATAAAAGAATTCTATGCAAATTTACATGGAATCAACCATGGAGTTGTTTATGTGTGAGGAAGATGGATCACTTTCACTCCTGCACGGATCAACGAATTATACATGATCAAAAAATTTCCTGTTTGCCACTTGTTGGCTATTTTTTTGAAAGTAAGATTTTAAAATTTAAAATTTGGAATTTAATATATATATACAATGTAATTTTTTATTTTTATGAAAATGGTATCTTTTATTTTGAAAAAAATAATGAGACCGAACAGATCTCATATATCTAATAGTTTAAATAGTTGAGCACGATACCATAAATGATATATCATCTTGGAGGATGAACGCATCACTTATTGATATGCTTAACTATCTAAACTTAAAAGTTTATGACTCTATTTTGGTCTGCAAAATTTATAGCCGACAAATTCCCCTATTAAACTTAAAAGTTTATGACTCTATTTTGGTCTGCAAAATTTATAGCCAACAAATTCCCCTATCTAATAGACAGATTAGATAGGGTTTAGATTAATCTGGGTTCTTAAATTTCCTATAAGGCAAACCCCTATAGTTAATTACATCTTAGACAACCGAAGTTACCTAAGAAAACTCTCGATAATGATCAGAGGTTTCGTCTTCAGGAATTCAACGTTCAAGTTTCCACGATTGTTCATAGGAAAAGTCAAATGGAATAGGTTCAAATAGGAACAGTTATTTTCAGAATCCAATGGAACGGAAAGTAGGAGATGTCGAAGATACTGAAGGAGATTCAGTAACATCTCAAACTAATCTATGGTTTGGCTTTACATCTTTGAAAGAGAAATTATTTGATGTTTCAGTCCTGCAAATTATTTAGATGTTCAGGACTTATATTTATATGTTATATGCAAATAGCCCTAGAAAATGTGAGGATTTATGTCGTACTAGAAAACAACCTCGGAAAGCCTAAAAAGTTTAGGACTTATATCGTACGATATGAAAATCGTAGAAAGTCCTAAAAGATAATGTGAGGATTTACGTCGTACCAAACAAACAACATCGGCGTCCTATAGGTATGTTATTTAAATCTATCAAGATTCTGCATAAGCTCATCCTTCAGTCTTTGGTAGTTGTCCCAATCGTTGTCCCGAGATGAATCGTCAACTGACCACGTCATCGTCTTGTTCCGAGAAAAAAAGAGAGAGAAGAGAGAACTTAAAAAAAACATGCCTCGAACGGCCTAGCCTAGGGGATTGCACAAACATACTAGAAAGGTAGCAACTAAAGAATGAATACTGGTAAATGTATACAGTACAACAAAGAACAGACAAAAAAAGACTGTGTTGCAAGAGGTGATAGAAAATTGCATGAGACATGTAGCGAAGTATAGTATGGTACATAATGAAAGGAAATATGTAGGAAATAAAGTACAAAAATTAAGTAAATAAAAGCGTACCTGGTTAATTCTGCTAAAGCTTCAAAACAGATTGCAATTGTATGATATAAATGGGTTGGGTAAACATTTGTAGATTATAAAAGAAAGGTTAAATGATGAGCATATGAAAGTCTCAAGATGGGATATTAGATTTCAATTTGGGGATAGCCTCAGACTAGACCTCCTTTCTCTCTATCTCAATCCCACAGGCAACTGATATATCGAGGTCAACCTATCAACATCAACTAGAGGCCACCAACGAATCACCCCTATAATCAGATAGTCTTAAACACTGTCTTTTAGTGAATATGTGAATAGAGTAGTATCCGAACACCTCAAAATGTAGTGCACTTATACATGAAGAGTAGTATCTGAACTTATCGATGTGTAGTGTATGAATTGCATAGTGTGTATGAGTGTAGTATATATTTCCCGTGCAAGTGTAATATCTATGTAAAGCCCGTAGTATCTATACATGATACGTAATATCTGTCATACAGAATGTAGTGTGTGGATATAGTGTCTGCAGTATAAAAAAGGTGATATAATAATACTTAGGTCCACTAAACAAAAATATGTGGTGCATCTGTATGTGGTGTGCAAGATGTACTATGTGATGTATGAAATGTACGTATAGGTGATATCCAATGTATGCATGTATTAGTCAGGATATGGTGTCTACAGTGTAGTGTTGTATCTGTTCTTTCGTGAGTATAATATCTGTGTAGTGTCTATAGTATCTGTCCTTTTGTGATTGTAGTATCTGTGTAGTGTCTGTAGTATCTGTTCTTTTGTGAGTATAATATCTGTGCAGTGTCTGTAGTATCTGTTCTTTTACGAGTACCGATTCTCAAAACTTTTGAAAAAGGGTTAGAGCTGTTAATGATCTAGGGGTGATAGGGCATCACACTAACTCGATGTTGATTTTATATCTCAGCTATAAACTAAGCTGTCAAATGGTTCACTTGCATCATTGTCTGTTACCCCTCGTCTCGAACTAATAGGCCACCTCAATATTTCATATGCTCATTCAACAATCTTTGTATATTATGTATCAAGAGAAACGAAAGGAGCATCTATTTAAGCATTTCTATACATCCACCTCTTACCTTTAAGTTCAAACTTTAACATATACATATCCCTATTATAAACCCTATGAACTTTTCATAAAGAAATATGCTGCATTCTTGTGTTACCAAATTCAAATTCACATAATTGATATAAGGCGAGAGCCAATTTCAACTGCCTTTAAGGATTAAGTAAACAGTTCTCTAAAGTTCCAATTTATGCATTCCTTCAAATTCTACTTTAACATGCTGGCAAATATCACCGAGTTAAATGTATATTAACGAATAATAATAGATTTACATACATGCCATTTAATTCCCAAGTGGCAAGAAAAAGGAATAACATAAAGTTTATACAAATGTTTTCGGGTAAGGCAGCAAAGAAACTCACAACTAAGGAACACCAAAAGGGAATATCAACCCACATCCATGCTTAAAAGAATAACAGCAAGGCCTATGATCAGAGGAAGCAATCTAGCCTCATGATTAAGTTTCCAAAGCACCAAACAACTCTCATATTCATTCAAATAAAAGTAGAGGGGGTAAATCCAAAGTTTTATGGCAATTTTTCAAAATCTAAAAATAATTTTCGTTTTTTTTTGTTATTTTTTCAAATAAGATAGCAAGAGGAGTATGAATTATAGCTCCAAATATACTTCCGACAAGTCTTCAAATAAAGGGGATGACAAAGAGGAACAAAGGGAAGCAAAGAAAGCAAAAACCGAACCACCATACAGCTACTCAGAGCACCAAAATATTTTCAATGTTCATACTCGAATAAAGGGGCAGCAAGAAGCAAAACCAAGCCACCAACACTGACTACTCAAGGCAAACAAAATGTGACTCCTCTATGCATTCAAATAGGAGCAACAATGGGAGCACAAAACAAAGCCCCTAAATATCAGATAAATCCATGTGTATCCACTTCAAATTGAAGAGACCTGAGAGACTCAAAACAAAAGCTCTTATCATTAAATAAGTCTAAAATTTTCCTTCGAACAAAGTACAAGTGAAAAGCTTAGAATAGAGCCTTCAACATCAAGTAAATCCAAAGTTCTTATTCGAACAAATGATTAACAAGAAGCTTAGAACAGATTCTCCAAAATCAGACAAATCCAAATGCATTGATTTCAAACTGAAGACAAACAAGAAGCTAAAAACAGAAGCCCCAATTAATCAAATAAATCCATAATTCTCTATGTTAAAATAATGTAGCGAGAAGATGGTAATTAAAAGAACTAAAACACTTCTTGAAGTTTCAATATACCTTCCTAGCCGAGAGAAACCGCAGCCTAAGGCTAAAACATCTCAAAAAGTTTCATATAAAGCTTTTGCAGTAATGAAAACTACTAACCAGTACTCAACATAAAGAACCCACAAATAAGAATTCATAGCAAGGAACAATAAATGAAGAAAACCATCAACGAATGATTCCAAAAAAAAAGATTAAAGATCCAGCCATAACTAGACCATAACCAAGCCCAGCAAAGGCCAAGAGCATAATATAATTTCCTCGAAATTGAGCTTGGTTTTAAGCCAAACCCGTCCCAACATAAAACTAAATCGAACCCAGCAAATGATCAAAGGAACGAGCCACCACTAAGCCAAAGCTGAGCCACCAAATAGCTACCCAAATCATTCAACATTTTTTTTTTTAATTCGAATGAAGAGAGCAGCAGGAAGCAGAACCGAGCCCCGAAATGACCATCTAAGTCATTAAAAATGATCTCAAGCATGTATTCAAATAAAAATAGTAGTTTGAGGAGTAAAACTGATCCAATATCCAAAGCCAAAATCGAGCCCAGCACAGGGCTTAAAATTGAATCATATAAATGTCATACTAATGAACACAACCAAGCTAACATCTCAAACCAAAATTGAGCCTAGCACAGGGCCTAAAATTGAATCATATAAATTTCATACTAAAGAACACAACCAAGCTAACATCCCAAATCGAAATCGAGCCCAGCACAGAGCCTAAAATTGAATCATAAGAAAATAGATTCCAACCCCCACTAAAGAAAGGGGTAACGAGAAGTAGCAAAACTGCTATACATTTTGAACAAAAATAACAAAAGATCAAGGAGAATGAACTCTCAAATTTTATTTAAAAAAAATTTAAAACATAGCCATTAAACATGTTTAAATTAGAGCAGCATAAGAATACATGGCTCTAACATTTCCATTAAGCCAGAAAACTTCTCCACATTATTTTTGAATGAGGTAATAGAAATAATGGAATTGCAGTATCAAGTAATTAAAAGCAGATTTAAAACCATCCAGGTCTCAAACTAATACTCTCTAACCTGAATCCCTTGTTAGCTCAAGAAGGGAGAAGGCAGATAAGAAAGAAAGAATGCTTCCAAACAGAAAAGAATCGCAACACTATATTTCTTCCAAAATTTCCAAGAAAAAAAAAATGTTGCATCCCCTCTTCTCCCCCCATGGGGTATTTATAGCCGAGCAGAGGGAGGAGATGCTCACGGTAAGGGACACACACAAACTCAAGAACTAGAGTTACCGAATTCGTCACGCGAGAAAAACCGTTACAAAAAGTGACCGGCAGAAGAAGGTAAGCCACCACCGGAGAGAAATAAGGTGACCAGACAAATTGGAAATGGGGCCTTCCTACTCGGCCGAGAGGAGCACAGGGAGTTAGGGCATGTTTCGGTCCCAAGAGAAGAAGGGGAAGCACACATGAGTAAAAAAATTAGAGTTTAGGGATTAAATTTGGGTATTTTAAAAAAAACTTTTATTTTTAAAAAGAAAATTTTATTATTTTTTATAAAACAAATGTGTGATTCACTCGTGCGCGGCGCCCCAATAAAATGGGTGTCCTCACTAGCTAAAATCAACTTCTTGGACACATTAGCGCAGTCAGTTTCATCATCCGGAGTCATCTGGATGAAGTCATCGTCGATCGCGTCAAATTAACTTTGATTTGCGTGTAGCACAACAAATGAAATTATTTTGACCCGATCGGATCCGTTTAACGAGTAGGATGAAAATATTGAACGGTCCTTGCATAAGCAACAACAAAAGTCAAATACGATGCTCGCAGTGGCAAGACAAACAACGCACGCGCCACGGTGTCCACCAACGTCTTTCAAATTTCTATAGGAGCTCAATTTGAGCTTAAATATGTCGGTCTTTCGATCAATTCAGTTGAATACTAAGGATCTAGAACCGTCCATATGAAACTGCAAAGAGCGAAGAAATGGCTTGAATTTCAAAGGAGTGTAGGTCCCAATCTAGTCCTCTAAGATAGTCAAAACAGGGAAATTTTAAGGCTAGATCCTAGGGTATCTAGAGAAGGAGAAAAGAGGACCTCCAAAATGAGGTCAACACCACTATTCGAATTTTGTCTCAACGAGAAACCAGATGAATAAAATTTACCAATATTTAACGGACGAAACAGACGATTGGGAAACAAGAGAAAACATGTATGTTAGTTTTTTTTTGCGAAACTCTTAAATCCCGTTTTGAAACATTGGAACTTTTTCAATTCTGCGAAACTATTATCGATAGTGAAGATCGGTAAAGTTTCTAAAGAAAGTGTCATTTTGAATTACTGCATCCAAAGAGGACTGCCGGTCGACATTGGATCAATAATTGTGATGTCGGTTTTTGGCCTGATCGTTCATGGATCAACTTATGGGCTTAGACATCCCTCCACAATTTGCTCACTTTGCAGTCAGTTTCAAGTGTCCTATGAAAATTGGGAAAAGGTACTGCTACCTTGGAAGCCTTTGGATCCAACTGAGAGATTCCTAACTTTTGAAGATGAAAATGACATGGGCATTATAGTAGAACAATCATCTCAGAATTCATTGTCAGTTCAACCCTTAATTCTTGACAAGTCTCTGGTGATCCTGCGCCAAATCAAGAAATTGGACAAGGAGGTACAAAATGTCATGAATGCGATTAATAATATCTCTGATTTCTTCGATCATCTAGACTGGAGGATGAAGGAACATTTCGAACACTCTGGACATTTAGAAGATAGCTTGATACAACTAATGAGGAGGATGAAGTTAATAGAAGAGAACATTTAGAAGATAGCTTAATATGACTGATGAGGAGGATGAAATTAATAGAAGAGGATTCCAAGAGTTTCCATTCCGACCCTTCTACAACCTCTTCGTTCATGTGCAATCAATGGGTGATCTCGGAGGAGAATCTAGTACTGAGTCTGAAGATTAATAGATTTATATTACTATCTATCTGTCTATCTATGTATTTTGATTTAAACTTTGTATTTGCTTTGCTTTAGAATTATGCTTTTAGATCTCTATATATATGAGACTAAGCATAGGATGTTTTGTTTTCAGCATTTTGAGTGTTGTGACTTAGATTGCGACGCTGAATTAATGTATTGAGGTTGACAATACTAAACTTAGGTGTGTTATGGAACATATATTGTACCCCTTGGAATTTATATATAAATGTGCTTAGGTGTGTTATGTAACGTATATTGTACCCCTTGGAATTTATATATAAATATGATGTTTTATGTTGTGAAAGTTTATATGTGCTAAGTGCATCATTTAGTCACTTAAAATTATGTCTATAATGATTAAACGAATGTCATATAGGCTTGGAATTGATTGAAATCGCAGAAATCCAGAATTTGGACAAAATCAATAAAGCCCACCGACAGCGCCCTCGACACCGCCGATGGCAAGATTTTCCCGAGACTTAGGATTTTAATTCCAATGGAGCGTGCCGACAACACCATCGACCACACCAACGGCGAGCTCATGAAAAAACACCTTTAAGCACGATTTTGACAAGTCAACCGCCACTATTCTACATCCCCTTCCTCCTAAAAATGCCATTTTTGAACTAGGGCTTGAAAGATCTTCGATTGGGAAGTGATTTCAAGACTTTTTGATGCCAAATTTGATCATTTCTAAGTAAGAGCTTTACTCCAAACTAAAAATATTTGATTTTCACCATGGATTTCTTCCACATTGAGGTGATCCAAAAAATTTGAGAATGTGAAAAAAATTTGGGAAGAAATTCATGAATCTTAATATTGAACTCTTAGAATTACTATTGGAAGCCATGATTTGCATATTTGAAGTACTTTTTGGAATTTTTTCTATAATTTGATTATATTTAAATGGCTCCATGTCAAAAGAGAAGAGTTGAGTTCGACGAGTCTCGCTTCGTCAATGCGATGGCCCAAACAAAATTTACTTCCATATTTAAAGGAAAGAAGTGTATATAAGATCGAGTTTTTGAAAGTTTAGGAGGAGAAATTGAACGAGTTATTGCTGAGCGGAGGTGGGAAAACTTTTGTTACACCACCAATAAAGCTGATGCAAATGTTGACAAGGAGTTCTACGCCAATGCAATTTATTCTGATGACAGAATCATTCAAGTGCGTGGATTTCCTATTGAGTTTACTGTTGCTCGCATCAGCACTTTTTATGAAGTCCTAGACTCTTATAGCTGCCAATATGAATCCTTCAGTACGATGGAAAGCCCCTTTAATGATGTGATCAACTTTCTCACTGATGGGAAAGGAACATGGAAGATAAAGCAGCAAGAACGAGTAAATTTTTCTGTTTCCATGCTGAATGCCACTTTGTAAGGTGTGGCACTATTTCATTTCCACTACTCTCTTATCGACTTATCACCATAGTGAGGTAACTAGAGATAGAGCTATTCTGAATTTCTGTATTCAGAATAGTAGATCTATAAATGTGGGGAGAATTATTCTTAAGAATATATTGACTACGACGAAGAGTGAGACTAGTGGATGTCTAGGATATCCTGGACTTATTTATACAATTTGCAAAATTTATGGAGTGGAGATTGGAGATGATGAATGGGTTTACCCTATACCCAATTTGTAAACTTTTTGGAGTAGAATTTAAAGATGAAGAATGGGTTTATCCTATGAAATCCCACAATTTGCAAACTTTCTAGAGTGGAAAGTGGAGACGAAGAATGGGTTTATCCTATGAAACCCATTAGTAAGCTATTCTGGAGTGAAAAGTGGAGATGAAGAATGGGTTTATCCTATGAAACCCATTAGTAAAGCTAATTTGAAGACTTTTCCCATGAGAAATGGAGAATTGGGAGTAGAAGTCAAGAACCTTCTACTAGTAGAGATGTCCCTGATGAAGAATTGGTTTACCTTATGAGAACCACTAGTAAGGCCAATTTAAAAACCTATGAATCTAAATGGAGAACTGGAAGTAGAAGTCAAGAACCTTCTACTAGTAGAGATGTCCCCTCTACAAGCTATGACCTATCCTATGAAACCCATTAGTAAAGCTAATTTGAAGACTTATGAATCCCATGAGAAATGGAGAAAAGATGAGGAATGGGTTTACCCTATGAAACCCATTAGTAAAGTTAATTTGAAAACTTATGAATTCCATGAGAAATGGAGAACTCTATGAAACCCATTAGTAAAGTTAATTTGAAGACTTATGAATCCCATGAGAAATGGAGAACTATGAAAGTCAAGAACCTTCTACTAGTAGAGATGTCCCCTCTATAAGTTATGACCTTCCACCTTCTAAATTAGTAAGGCTAATTTGAAGACTTATGAATCCCATGAGAAATGGAGAACTGGGGGTAGAAGATTAGTAAAGCTAATTTGAAGACTTATGAATCCCATGAGAAATGGAGAACTGGGAGTAGAAGATAGAACCTTCTACTAGTAGAGATGTTCCCTCTACAAGTTATGATCTTCCACCTTCTAGTTCCCGTACCCTACCTTCTACTAGTAGAGATGTCCCCTCTACAAGTTATGACCTTCCACCTTCTAGTTCCCCTATGCCTTCTACTAGTAGAGATGTCCCCTCTACAAGTTATGACCTTCCACCTTCTAGTTCCCTTACCCTTTTACAAGTAGAGATATCCCCTCTACTAGTTATGACCTTCCACCTTCTAGTTCCCCTACCCTGACTGACTAAAACTTATGAATCCCATGAGAAATGGAGAACTGGAAGTAGGAGTCAAGAACCTTCTACTAGAAATCCCTAAATGGAGAACTGGAAGTAGAAGTCAAGAACCTTCTACTAGTAGAGATGTCCCCTCTACAAGCTATGACCTATCCTATGAAACCCATTAGTAAAGCTAATTTGAAGACTTATGAATCCCATGAGAAATGGAGAAAAGATGAGGAATGGGTTTACCCTATGAAACCCATTAGTAAAGTTAATTTGAAAACTTATGAATTCCATGAGAAATGGAGAACTCTATGAAACCCATTAGTAAAGTTAATTTGAAGACTTATGAATCCCATGAGAAATGGAGAACTATTATGAAACCCATCAGTAAAGCTAATTTAAAGACATATGAATCTCATGAAAAATGGAGAACTTGGAAAGTCAAGAACCTTCTACTAGTAGAGATGTCCCCTCTATAAGTTATGACCTTCCACCTTCTAAATTAGTAAGGCTAATTTGAAGACTTATGAATCCCATGAGAAATGGAGAACTGGGGGTAGAAGATTAGTAAAGCTAATTTGAAGACTTATGAATCCCATGAGAAATGGAGAACTGGGAGTAGAAGATAGAACCTTCTACTAGTAGAGATGTTCCCTCTACAAGTTATGATCTTCCACCTTCTAGTTCCCGTACCCTACCTTCTACTAGTAGAGATGTCCCCTCTACAAGTTATGACCTTCCACCTTCTAGTTCCCCTATGCCTTCTACTAGTAGAGATGTCCCCTCTACAAGTTATGACCTTCCACCTTCTAGTTCCCTTACCCTTTTACAAGTAGAGATATCCCCTCTACTAGTTATGACCTTCCACCTTCTAGTTCCCCTACCCTGACTGACTAAAACTTATGAATCCCATGAGAAATGGAGAACTGGAAGTAGGAGTCAAGAACCTTCTACTAGAAGAGATGTCCCCTCTACAAGTTATGACCTTCCACCTTCTAGTTCTCCTACCCTCTCTGATTTAATGAATGAGTTGACCTTGCAGCGGAAAAGCATAGAATTGATAAATGAAAGGATTGGAGGTTTAGAACGACGACACGATTATGATAGTGAGTACCTTCAGAAGCATTCAAATTTTGAGGTAGCTTATAATAAAGCTTATGCTGACACTACAGAGGTGAGCCTGATGTTACTTTTCCTGAGTGCCCCCGATATACTCAGTATCATCCCGATCCACCTGCTGATCAAGGTGATGAAGATATAGCTTAGGATTTTGATATCTAAATGTAATTGATGTACTTATAGTTGTACTTTTATTTCTGTAATCTTTTTTTAATAGAAATGGATGTTTATGTATTTGGACTTTCATTTTTATTATTTCATTGTACTTGGATAATTTTAATTTTTGTTATAAACTTAGTGTTATAGTTGAATTTGCATGTGTAGTTTAATAGGTGTTGAGTAGTATTGTGGATTGTAATATAAGGTGATTTTTATTTTCATATTTTAATTTTAATTGTATTTTTTAGTATTGTGTTTATATAGGAAATGTTGTGCTTGTTTAATGTTTCAGTTTTATACTTATTTCAAAATTTCATTACCCATAAATTCCTCTAATGATTTATATGTGTAGAAAACTTCTAATATTACAGACCAGGTGAAGTAGAAATTTGAGAAGGCTTGCAAAAATTTTAGAATGATGAAAATTCCTACAATACTGATGTATGATTTATATTTATAGTTTCTTTCTTTCCATCTGTATTATTTCATATTTAAAAATTTAAGTTTGAGGGAGGGAAGAAAAAGATTAACTATTAGATGTCCTCTATTATAATATTTTAAAAAATTATTTATATGATTTTATGTAAAGAATTTAATTCAGGTAACTATATTTTTGTAATTATTTAAATATTATAGTAGATTTAAAGAAATATTTTTGTAATGAAAATTAATTTTGTAACTTAAGATATTTTAGTATAAAAAAATAAGATTATAGTTAATTATTTAAAGTAAAGGAAACTATATCNCCCTTGGAAGTTGGGTGCAAATAAATAGAGAAATAATATTATCGGGCGTAGAATTGGAGATTTTAGAGTGACCGACTAAAATTCCCAATTCGGTCTTTTCGTTTGTGTGCTGAAGTGTAGATGTTAGCCCTCAGGCGAGGGGAATGTGGGAGCTCCAAAGTGAGATANGAAAAAATTATGGAAGTGAGGAGAAGCTTGAGGATATGCCTAATCAAAAATTGGCCTCACTGGACCTACCTAAAGTTAAAACCTAAATACATTCCTGAACTTATATTTATGGAATAGATCTTTTACTAGTCGAGTTCTCATGAATTTCCTATCTTTTGAATATTCTAAGTGACTTAATATTGCAACATATAGTTATTCACAACTTTAAAAGAATATTTTGATCAAAAATTAGAGAGGTCCTGGATGTTAGAAAGGTCTTGGAGGTTAGAGAGGTTCCATTAGTGTATAGAGAATTTACTAGAGTGTCAAAATTGTGAGGAATTCTTCGAGTAATTATAAGAGTAGAGGGAAAGTGAGAGATTTATTCCTCCTTGCTACTTCGAAAAGGAATTCTATGTGCTAAAGAAAGGAAGAGATTCAAAGGAACTTCAAGGAGTGTTCTTGGGGAGAAATTAGAGATAACTTATTTACTTGTTGTAGTTTGTATGACTTTGATTTTATATATGAATTCTGAGTTTTATTGTGTTTTCCCCATGAGATCTGAGTGGTTTTCTCTGTTANATCATTAGTTATTTAATAGTTATTAAAATTACATATTTATTTCAATTGTTTATTAGTGACAGATAAGCAAATAGAACTTCATTGTTGCGATTAAAGTATTGCTTTTCTAAAATCTTAGTTCATGGTTCTAAACCACTCGTTGTGGGATTGACATCTAGGACTCCAATAGAGCCCTATATTAGTTGAGCGATACGTATACTTGCGTTGGTAAGTTTGACTTACAATTATTGAATATTTATTACGTCCATATTTATTTTATATTTTTAAGCATATATAAAAGTCGCTGTCAAGTTTTTGGCGCCCTTGCCGGGATTTAAATCTTCTAATAGCGATGTCAAAATCTTGTATTTGTCGGTATATAAAATGTCGCGGTCAGATTCTAAGGTAGAAGTACCTTTTCCCAATTTTTGTTGGACACTTGGAACTGACTAAAAAGTGAGAAAATAGTGGAGGGGTGTCCAAGCTCATAATTTGATCCATGAACGATCAAGCCCAAAACTGACTTCACAATTATTGATCCAATATCGATCGGCAGTCCCCTTTGGATGGAATAATTCAAAATGACACTTTCTGTAGAAAATTTACCGATGTTCGTTGTCGG
The DNA here is from genome assembly GCA_002079205.1 of Phalaenopsis hybrid cultivar. NCBI lineage: Eukaryota > Viridiplantae > Streptophyta > Magnoliopsida > Asparagales > Orchidaceae > Phalaenopsis > Phalaenopsis hybrid cultivar. The sequence goes on along the minus strand of JXCR01056731.1, from coordinate 259,361 downwards.
TAACAGTTTTGCAGAAATAAAAAAGTGTCAATGTTTCGAAACGGGATTTCATATTGTCGCAGAAAAACTAACATACCCATTTTCTCTTATTTCTCAGTCATCAGTTTCGTCCATTAAATATTGATAAATTTCATTCTTCTGGTCTCTTGTCGGGAAGAAATTGGAATAGTGGCAGACAGGAATGTTCTCAATCTTGTATAATTCATTGATTCGTGCAGGAGTGAAAGTGATCCATCTACCTCGTACATAAACGACTCCCTGGTTGATTCCATGTAAATTTTCATAGAATTCTTTCACCACAGGAACAACCACAGTGGCGGTAGTATAGCAAAACACTTCCCATCTTTGTCGTGCTATCATCTTTTTAATTGCAGTAGAGGGATTATTCAATCTGCGATTTATGAACCCTCGTTCCTTGATCAATCTTTTTTTCGTCAGTAACTTGTTGAAGATTTGTTGCGCTTCCACACTAATAAACTTTCGCCGATTGAAAACTCGTATTCTGGGATTATCAGGGGAATTGGAAGCCATAGGAATGAAATTGGTGGAGTTTCATTACATTTTTTGGGGGAAAATATGAACTAGGAATCAAACTTGGGAGTTTAAAAGGGTAACTCCCACCCAAAAATCGCCAAAACCGTCATTCAAACCTAGGTAATAGCCATCTCGCCGGTCTCGCTGTCGGCGGGGTCGACGGCGCCATCGGCAAGCCTCTATATTTATTTTTCTTGGACTCTCGAGAAAAACCTGCCGTAGGCGCCCAAAGCAAAAATTGCACAGTTTCGCTCTGGTCCGAATGCGTTCCAATCTTATGATGATTCAAGGGTAAAGAAGAGTAGTAGAGTTTAGTACTACCATAAACTAACGATAATTTCAAATAAAAATTATTATAATCATAATAAAAATAAAGATAACTATGGGTTACCTCCCATAAAGCGCTTGGTTTAACGTCATCAACCCGACCTATTTTATGGGTTGCCTCCCATAAAGCGTTTGGTTTAACGTCGTCAGCCCGACCTATTCAGGTATTATTTAGGTTGACCTGATCATTAAAACCTCTTTAAAATTTGGTCTTTTACCCTCAAAATATGGTTTTAATCTATTTCCATTTACATTAAATCTATTTCTAGTTTTCTGATCTTCAATCTCAATAGCTCCGTAAGTATAAACTTGAGTCACAGTAAAAGGTCCTAACCAACGAGACTTCAATTTCCCTGAAAATAACTTCAGCCTAGTGTTGTAAACCAAAACTTCTTATCCTGGTTCAAAGTTCTTTTGGTTAATCTTTCGATCATGCCATAACATTAGTTTCTCCTTATAAATTATGTCATTATCATAAGACTCATTTCTTAATTCTTCCATTTCATTTAATTGTAATAATCTCTTCTTACCAGCATCTTTCAAATTATAATTGAATTCTTTAATCGCCCAATATGCTTTATGCTCCAATTCCACTAAAAAGTGTCAAGTCTTTCAAAAAATTAGTCTGTAAGGAGTCATTCCAATAGAAGTTTTATAAGCAGTCCTGTAAGCCTATAATGATGTATCCAGTCTAGTGGACCAATCTATTCTACTAGGGTTTAGAGTCTTTTCAAATATTTGTTTAATCTCTCTATTATAAATTTCAGCTCATCCACTGGTTTGAGGATGATAGGTAGCAGAGATTCTATGAATAATATTAAACTTTCCTGTCAATCTTTGAATATATTTATTCTTAAAATGGGATCCTCCGTCAGTGATAATCATTCTAGGCATTCAGCATCTAGTGAAAATATTTTTCATTAAAATCCTTGAAACACTTTTAGCGTCGCAACGAGGTAAAGCTTGTGCTTCAATCCACTTAGAAATGTAGTCTACTGCAATTAATATATATAAGTTCCCAAATGAAAGAATAAATGGTCCCATAAAATCTAATCCCCAAACGTCAAAGATCTCAACTTCTAACATGAAATTCATAAGCATTTCATTTCTTCTAGATATATTGCCTACTCGTTGACATCGATCACAAGTTTTTATGTATCTATAAACATCCCTAAAGATAGTAGGCCAATAAAATCCAGCTTGTAAAATTTTATAAGCAGTTTTACTAATCCCAAAATACCCTCCAAATTCAGAATCATGAACTGAATGATTAGCTCAGTTTCTTCATAAGGTACACATCTTCTCATAATCAGATCCTTACATTTTTTATATAAATAAGGTTTATCCTNAAATCTCTCCCACAAAGTCTCCCGCCGATCGATGCAATGCTAGAACATCTCCTTACAAATTCTCTCAAAATTCCCACTCCAATCTCTTAAATGGTAGAAATCTACATTTCTACTCCTATTCTAAGAAACCTAAACTTTCTCCACACTTTTCCTAACATTCCTCTCATCATTTCTACTCCTATTCTAAAAATCCTAAACTTTCTCCACACTTTTCCTAACATTCCTCTCACACTAATCCCCTTCCTCTAACCTAAATTCGTTCTTTTAAAGTGTAGGGATGAAGCTTGAAGAGTTGCCACAAGTATCCTTTCAAAAAGCGTCCAAATACATTGAATTTCGGCCCATAACCGCCAAAAGTCGGTCCATAGTCGTCCCGGGCGCCGTCGGTGGGCTCGAGGGTGCTTTCGGCTAGCTTTTCTATCATTTTTTGGTCTTCTCAGGTAAATCTCGCCGTCAACACCATTTTGGGCTCCCTCGGCGAGCAGACTACGCAACTCCACCGTTTCTCTCTGTTTGGCTCTGTTTTGCCCCATTTCAGTTGTGTTGTGTTCCTAACAGATAGCCCTACAAAATAAGCTTGAAAAAACCTTCCTTTAAAGTGTAATCTCATTCAAAAATATGCAAGAAGAGTAAAAGAGATTAAGCATCGAAAGACTTATCAAAAGGTGACAGAGCAAAATTTCATTTCTTGCTCGTTTTTGCTCCAAATTGCACCTTTTTTACATCTTTTTTCTCTAATGATCATAATTCATCATACTTACAATAAAAAATAAAAAATACCCTCTTTAAAGTGTAATATCATCAAAAATAGTGTAAAATAGGTATGAAAATCTCAACATATTTTTCTTTGGTCAGTTGGCTTGAAAAATGTTAGTTTGTAATAGCTCAGATTTTGTATATAAATATGAGTTTTGTGTTGTTTGTGAAAATTTAGTGTTAGTTTATTATTTAATTATGCTTAAAAATGTTTATTTGAGTCAAATAGAGGCTGATGTAAAGCGGTACGGAGCAAATTTCTATAAAGACCAAAATCAGGCAAGAATACGCTCTAGTGCATGATGCGCCAACTTACAGAGCCTTGGCGCATGATGCGCCAAATGTCCGAACACGCTAGATTTCCTAGAAAACCTCAAAATCTCATGGACAACCTCCATTTTTTCCACTTGAGTCATCTTCTACCTCAAGACCTTGATCTATGGCATCACATTGCGGGCTAAAGAGAAAGATTCAGAAGATAAAAATCATCGATTTCATTTTCTCTTGGTAAAAGCTTCACTTTAACTTAGAAATTTTTTATTTTAACCATGAATTTTGGGAGATCCAAAAAATGGGATTTTTGATGAAAGTGCTTGAAGGAGACTCATTGTGAAAAGTTTCTTACCAAATAATCTTGCTTAGGGAGTTAGATTTTCAATTTAGTAATTTATTCAGAATTTATTTGGATTTTCGTAGAAATTTTTATGGCTCCCCGAGTTAAGTGAGGAAGACCAACCGATGACTTTGATGCTCGATGATTTGTTAGTTTTAAAGCCCAACACAGTTACAATATCTTGTTTGAGAACAAAAGAATAATCTAAGAGCGGGCATTTGTAAACCCGGGAGGCGAGGTCGAGAGGTTGATTCACGCTAGAAATTGGGAGTGATTCTGTTACTTCACTGCTGTGGCGATCGTCCCTATGGTCTGGGAGTTTTATGAAAACTTAAGATTCACTGTGGAAGATCACATTTTTGTGAGAGGTACGCAAGTCGAGTTTACCTCTGAAAGGATCAATGCATTTTATGGGCTTAAAAATGTCTTCCATGATGAATATGTCACTTTTTCTATCATTGATTCATCATTGGAAGAAGTTATTGCCTTTTTTACTGATGGAAGAGGAGAGTGGAAGATAAAGAATAAGAAGATAGTTAACTTTCTTACTTCCATATTAACTATTCAATTGAAATTATGACACAATTTCATCCCTACCAGACTCTTACCTACAAATCATCTTGCTGATGTTACAAAGGATCAAGTTGTGTTGAACTATTGCATTCAAAATATGAAAGCAATAAATGTTGGTGCACTTATAGTTCATCACGCTCGAAGAAAAATCAGGAGTTGAATCCCATAGAAATGAAGAAAGATTATAGCCTTAGAATCTGATTGCAAAACACATGATTCAGAGAGTAGAATCATTTGTTGAGTCTAGAAGTGGAAGAAGGGATAGGCCCTCTACATCTATTGCACGAGCATCTACTTCTAGTGATGCATCTTTGGAAGGTGTTATGGACCAACTTATGACTCAACAATATGATATTATAAATATACAGACTCAGTTGGGAGAGATAGACACAAGGAATGCATGTAATGATGAATATCAGCAGAGGAGAGTTCAGCATGATATAGATTTTCAAAATGCTATGGTTAGACACTTCATGGGTGAACCTAATGTGAACTTTTCTGTTTGCCCCAGCTTTGTCCCCTATGCTCCCATTCGTGATGAAGAAGCAAGAGAAGAAGAAGAAGATGATGATGATGATGGAGTGGAAGGAGATGAAGATTGCTATTTTATGAGTCTTGCTTAGTTATTTTGATGTGTTTGTGTTTGTATTTTGGTGTACTTTTATTTGGAAAACTTGTTGTAGCAAAAGACTTTTTATGTTGTGTTATGAACTTGCAGTTTGTAATTGTGATTGTAGACTGTTTACTTTTCAGTTTTAGTTTTAGTATTTTCAGTTTTAGTTTGTTGAATGTGTATTATTTTCAGTTTTTGTATTTATGTGTTTAATTCCCAGCAAGTTCTTTAGAATATATTATATTTTATTTAATGCTTTAAAGCTTGCATGTAGTTTTACAGTTAGTACCGCAGTATACTATAGCCAATTTCATGATCATTCACTGTTTTCTTTCACCAACTAAAATTTTGTACTAAAATGTTTTTAAAATCATTTAAAAGTTTAAATTTGGGGGAAAAGAAAATTTTCTTTTGAAATGGAGAAAACTAAATTTTATTTGTCCTAAAGTAACTATATTTTCAAATTTTATTTAACACTATTTAGGATATTAAGATTTAACTTTAAATGACTTCTTATGTTTATAAATATTATAGTAAATTTAGGTAAGAAAAAATTTTGATAATGAAGGTCAATTCTAAAGTTAAAGATATTTGGTATGATAGGACAAGACTATGTTTTTCTTTTTTAAGTAAAGGAAAATTGTATTTTTAAAATGTTAAGAATTTTAGAGTTTCATGTAAGAAGAAATGAAGGGATTTTATGAAAAATCATAAACTAGCATAACTTTATTAAGTAAGGAGGGGTGTGGAGTTTTGATTTTAAGAAGAGGATAGTGAAGTTCAAAACTATTAAGGTTATCCAAATATAGTAATCCTCACTTGAAAAAGGAAAAAAATATAAAGAAAAGAGAGGATTAAAAAGATCTTAAAAGAAAAAAAAAGAGAAAGAAAAGAAAAAAAAAGGTGAGGAGATGCCTAATAAAAAATTGGCTTCTCTTGAATCAACTTAAGGAAGGAGCTTTATTACACATTCTAAACTTGTATTGAGGTATTAGTAGCATTTCTAGTAAAGATTTTATGAATTATTTTTCATATAAATGTTCTAAATGTCCTTAGCATGACAAATTGCAATTCTTCTTGAAAAGAATAGAGATTCAGAAATCTTAAATTTGATTACTAGATATTTCTAGACTTGGAGTTGGAACCTAAGTTATTAAATGATTTTCTTAAATTTTTCTATTCTATTTATTGAACTAAAGTATAGAAGTGATAAGTTAATCTCCATCCTAAAGTCATATGCTTTTATGTAATAAAATGTCACTTGAGGACAAGTAACATTTAAGTTTGGTGGATTTTGATCCACAAAAATAATATACTGTTTTAAGTACCCTTCTTATATCTATTTTTTGGTGATATTGCACTTAAAAAAAAGGTATTTTTGTATTTTTATTGCAGGTATACCATTTTTAGTGATTTGAAGCAAAAATGGCAAAAAGAGCAAAATTTGGAGCAAAAATAGCCAATTTTGGGGTTTGGCGCATGATGCGCCAAAATCCATAGCATTGGCGCATGATGCACTAGATGGTGCATGATGTGTCAAGCGCGACATTTTCAAATTAAGGCGGTTTGAGATGAATTTTGCACAAATTTTCAAAGGGACACTCGTTCTAAGCACCACATGGGGTGATTCAGTGCATGTAGACACTTTTGGAAGGTTCCAATTTGAAAAGATTTGACTCTTAGATCAAGGAGACACATCTTTTGAAATTCAAAGTTTTGACTTTTGAATTTTGGAGGGATTTGAGACTCTTTTCAGAGTGGAGAGGCAGCCAACACAAGGGAATTTCTAAAGGGACTTGGAAAAGGAGGACGAAAAAGTTAGAGAGAGAGGATAAGCGTGAGTTAGAGAGAGAAAAAGGTGGAGATTTTCTTCTAGGGTTGTAAGAGGAGGGGGAAGGTGAGAGATTTCTTCTTCATTACATTACTAAGAGAGAATTGGGAGAGATTGTAAAGAGGTAAAGGCTTCGAGAGAACTTCTAAGGATTTACTTGGGAATGATTGTGAGTTAAGTTGTACTTTACTTTTCTTTTGTTTGTAAACTTATTTTTATATATGAAAACTATGTTTTATCGTATCCTTCTCATGAATTCTAAATAGTTTTCTTTATCCTTCTCCCTACTTTGAAGAAATGGTTTTGTGAAGAATTGTTTTTTTTTCTAAGGTTTTAAATGTCTATAATCTGTGATGAATTGAACTCCGATCTTCATTTACTTTTCGATCTAGCCAATTGAATTGTTAAAATGTGTTGAGAATTATATGTTCTAAAAAGGGGATATGATTTCTACAAAAAAGGGAGAATCACATTTAATTTCATGAGAGAGTATTTCATCTAAGGGATTGGGTGCAAATAAATGGGAAAATATATATTGTTGGATGTAGAATTGGAAGATTTTAAGGTGACAGATTAGAATCCCCAAGTTGGTTCAGTTGATTGAAAACTAATGCGAGCATGTTAGCCCTCAGGGGAGGGAGTAGTGGGAGATCTGGAGTGACAGCCGGTATTCTCCCCGCCTAACCACGAAATTAGAGACCAAAATCTGGATTAGTCAATGTTCTTTATAGCGCTCAAAAGAGGGAAGAGAATATGATTGCTTCTATTTGTCACAAAATAATTTTTAAATATTTTTTCAAATGATTTCAATTCCTTCATTGTAAAGGGGAAGGAAATTTTCTCATACTTGAACTTTTCGTTCACAAAAACCTTTATTTTATTTCAGCAATTTATTTTTAAAAGTTTAGCATCTAGTTTAATTTGTTGTAGTCGTACATCTGCATATTTAGAAGCATTTCACTTAAGTAGTTTAATTTCAAACTTTGCACTTTACTTTATTTTTATCTTTATATTTATTTTATAATATAATATAATTAGCTAGCTTATATATTTTTTCAGCTTCCCTATGGGATCAAAATCTAGGACTCTGACCGACCTTTTTATTTTTGTAAATTGAAAATTACAAGAAATTGATGACGCTACTAGAAGATTAAAATTTCAGTAACGATGTCAAAATCTTGACTGCAAATTTATATATATGTGTTTGATTTAATAAGGATGTATAGATATAATATTCAATAATGTTAAAGTCGAGTATACGTATCGCTCAAGTAATATAGGGCTCTAATGGAGTCCTAGTTATCAATCCCACAGGGAGAAATTGAATATTACGGAATAAGGCTTAATAAAAAGTAATACTTCAACCACAACGATGGCGCTCAATTTGCTTATCGTCACTAATAGGTAATCAAAATATGTAGAAAATTTGGATAACTAATAAATAACTAATGATAGAAAGTAGAGTTTAATTTGTGATATTCTATATATAAGAAAGCAACCTTCTCCTTGTCAAGAAATTATAGTAAATAGATAAAGTGAATTAGTTCAATTTATATTGTGCCAAATAGGAGCATACTTATTCTTTACCCTTTGGTCAAGGCATAAAGAACATTGATAAATCCTATGCTTAGTTACTGATTTTGCGGCTAGGCTGGGAGGATACCGGCTCTAACTTCAAAGCTCCCATGTTTCCCTCACCTGAGGGCTAACATCTACACATCCGTACCCAAACGATAGGACCGAATTAGGGATTTTAGTCTGTTAGTCTAAAATCTCCAATTCTACGCCCGATAGTAATATTTTCCTATTTTTNTGAAACATTCATTATCTTTTTCTATTGCAGGATATTTCATAGCTTTTGCTATATTAAATTTTACTTATTAATAATTAAATCTCATTATTAATCCTCCTTTTTGCACATCTATTACAGCTCTTCATGTTGCAAGAAATTGTCTCCCTAAAATAATAGGAATCTCTTTATCTTTCTCCATATCCAATCCTATAAAGTCTAGNTGGATTCACCGAATTGTTATAATTATTCCATCTAAAATTAGGGTGATTTTTCCATCCAAGGTTAAAATATTTTTCATAAGATGGTTGATTATCAATAATCTATCCTAGTGAATTTTCCTCTAATACATGGGGTATTTGAGAATAGNTTTTTCTAAATAATAGCACTACACTCTTCACTGAGTGCAACAGTCTCATGATCTGNCATCAATATGACAAAACGATGTTATGTCATTTCTAAGTTTAGTAGTTTTGGATGGAGGGAAATATTTGGATACAAATTTCTGTGAAAGTTCTCCCCAGGTTCTAATAGATCCTGACACTAACAAATTTAACCACATCTTAGTCTTATCCCTCAATGAAAAAGGAAAAGTCAAAGTATAACAGCATTGTTTGAGACTCTGTCATATTTAAACGTAGCACACAGTTCTAAAAAACTAGCGAGGTGTAAGTTAGGATCTTCATTTGGTGTACTTCCAAATTGATTTTTTTGTACCATTTGGATAATAGTAGGTTTAAGCTCAAATGAATTAGCAGATTTTGGATAGATAAGTGAATTTCATCTACTGTAGGATTTGCATAATCTCGTAGTGGTCTAGGTTGGTGTTCATTCTCTATTCCTTGATTGTTCATGTTGTTTTCCATTGTATCAGAATTTCTAGGTTCTCTTCTCAATATTCTAATCTTTCTAACAGTGTTTTCTAATTCTGAATTGTAGGGTATAAGCTTTTCAGGTCCAAATTTACGCATACAATTCGAAATCAGTACACAGTAAAACAGTTAACTAAATATGAAAATAAGTTGCAATTTAAGTAAAAAATTTCTAATAATCCTAATTTGTCCATTACTCTAATTGTGATTTTTGTTACTCACTCCCCGACAACGATGCCAAAAACTTGATCGCGACTTTATATATGCTTAAAAATGTAAGTATTTAATAATGCTGCCAAAAGATTTAATTCCTCAGCAACTGTACCAAAACCTTAATAACAATTATAGATTCGAAAAATATGGACATAATAAATATTCAATAATTGTAAAGTCACACTTATCAATGTAAGTATACGTATCACTCAAGTAATATAAGGCTCTCATGGAGTCCTAGATATCGATCCCACAATATGTATCGCTCAAGTAATATAGGGCTCTAATGGAGTCCTAGATATCGATTCCACAGGGAGTAAAGTAATATAGGGCTCTAATGGAGTCCTAGATATCGATCCCACAGGGAGAGGTTTAGAACTGAGTAATATAGAGCTCTAATGGAGTCCTAGATATCGATCCCATAGGGAGTAGTTTAGAATTACGACTAAGATTTTAGAAAAGCAATACTTTAATCACAACAACGAAGTTCAATTTGCTTATCTGTTAGTAATAGGCAATTGAAATAAATATGTAATTTTAATAATTATTAAATAACTAATGATACTAATGAAGGTTCAAATGTGATAGTCAATATACAAGAAAGAATCATTCTCCTTGTCAAGAAATTATAGTGAATGGATAAAGTGAATTAGTTCAAGTTATATTGTGTCAAATAGGAGCATATCTATTCTTTACCCTTTGGTCCAGGCATAATAAACATTGACTAATCCTATGCTTGTTTACTAAATTTGTGGCTAGGCTGAGAGGATACCAGCTCTCACTTCGGAGTTCACACATTTCCCTCACCTGAGGGCTAACATCTACACTTCAGCACCCAAACGATATGACCAAATTAGGGATTTTAGTCTGTCACTCTAAATCTTCAATTGTACGCCCGATAATATTATTTCCCTATTTATTTGCACCTAATTGGGGATTTTAGTCTGTCACTCTAAAATCTCCAATTCTACGCTCGATAATTTTTTTTCCATATTTATTTGCACCCAACTGACCGAATTGGGGATTTTAGTCTGTCATTTTCTAAAATCTCCAATTCTACGCCCGATAATTTCATTTCCCTATTTATTTGCACCCAATTTCTGTCACTCTAAAATCTCCAATTCTACGCCCGATAATATTATTTCCTTATTTATTTTCACCCAACTTCCAATGCAATCTCCAATTCTACGCCCGATAATATTATTTTCCTATTTATTTGCACCCAACTTCCAAGGTTTCCAAATCTATGCCCGATAATATTATTTCCCTATTTATTTGCACCCAACTTCCAAGGGCTTAACCTCCCTAAATCTTGGATGTAATCTTCACTTTAGTTGTAAAACTCAACATATTTTAACAAATTACTCCCTGAATCTTGGATGTAATCTTCACTTTAGTTGTAAAACTCAACATATTTTAACAAATTTATCCCTGAATCTTGGATGTAATATTCACTTTAGTTGTAAAACTCAACATATTTTAACAAATCAAATCTGAATCTTGGATGTAATCTTCACTTTAGTTGTAAAACTCAACATATTTTAATAAATCAATTAGCTAGATTAAATATCTTCACTTTAGTTGTAAAACTCAACATATTTTAACAAATCAATTGGTCAGATTGAAAGAATTAAGATCAAAGTGAAAAGATCATCACAATTTCTTAAACATTTTCATGGCTTCACCAATTAACTTTAGTTGTAAAACTCAACATATTTTAACAAATCAATTGGCCAGATTGAAAGTAAATTAGTCTTGGATGTAATCTTTACTTCAGTTGTAAAACTCAACATATTTTAACAAATCAATTGGCCAAATTGAAAGTAAATTAAATCGAAGTGAAAAGATCATCACAATTTCTTAAACATTTTCATGGCTTCACCAATTCAAATCACTATTTCACAAATCTCAAGACAATGAGAAAGACAGAGAAAACTACTCATATCTCAAGGACACAACAAAACTCAAAAATTCATATATAAAATCAAAGTCATACAAACTACAACAATAAATAAACTTATCTTTAATTTCTCCCCAAGATAACTCCTCGAAGTTCGTCTTTACAGATTTCTCTCCAAGAAAACTCCTCGAAGTTCCTCTGAATCTCTTCCTTTCCTTACAACACACATTTCCTCTTCAAAGCAGCAAGGAGGAAGAAATCTCTCACTTTCCCTCCACTCTTACAATCTCTTTCCTCTTCGAAGCGAGCAAGGAGGAAGAAATCTCTCACTTTCCCTCCACTCTTACAATTTCTCGAAGAATTCCTCATAATATTGCTCCTCGAAGTTCCTCTGAATCTCTTTCTTTCTTTACAGCACACAGAATTCTTCTTCGAAGTGGAAGGAGGAAGAAATCTCTCACTTTCCCTCCACTCTTACAATCTCTTGAAGAATTCCTCACAATTGTTACACTCTACGGAAAGAAATCTCTCACTTTCCCTCCACTCTTACAATCTCTCAAAGAATTCCTCACAATTTAGACTCTCTACACTTGTTTCACACTTCAATTTTCGAGTCTCCCCCTCCTATATTTGGCCAAAGTCTTCTCTTTAAAGATGTGGATGAGCTTTCCCAAGAGTTGCTTAAGCATCCCTTCAAAATTTGTCCTCAAGCAAAGCCTAGTTGGTCATAACCACTGAGCTCATTGTCGGCGGCCTCGAGTGCATCGTCGGGGGACATTCTTAATGAATTAATTCTGGAGTCTTAGGAAATCTCGCCGTCGTCAGGTTCGATGGCGCCGTCGGCACCCTATTTCAATTCTTCACATTTTGTTCCTTTTTGCTCCAAATTAGCTTCTTTTCACATCTTTTTGCTCCAATGACCCTATTTCATCATTCATACAAGAAAACATCAAAAATATTTTTCTTTAAAGTGCAATATCATCAAAAAACAGTATAAAATAAATATGAAAATCTCAACAAATTTTTCTTTGGTCATCTGCCCTCCATGGTAGCTACACCTGCTGGAGGCTTAATAGCCGCAAATAATAAACGACTACCAAGTACTCCATTTCATAGGATGCAATGTAGGAACGCCAGTTGCAAGAAGCAGAGAGCTTTTTACGACAAGAACACAAACGTCAAAGAGAGATGAACAACTTGCTCACCCCTATTCCTGAGGGGTACATTTACGATGCAGACCTGAAAGAAACTTTTGCTAGCTTACCCACCACAGAAGAAGGACCAAGGTTTGCGATAGAGTCAGACACACTTTCAATTTCAGATGCTTTGTGCAAGGGTTGCCCAACATGCAACGTTGAAATACCAGCCAGAACATCTACCACAGGTGCGTTTGTAGAATGCCCGGATGGCAATGTTCTACATCTACAGCGTTTCAATACATTAGAAGAATACACTTCAAGCATTAACGAGTCTCAGACTACAAATTTCATCATGGATGAACCATATGTCCCGCTGGGGACAGATCAGTATGTACCGTGGAGCCCAGGGTTCGTACATCCCGTTAGACGCCGAGTCTCATATTCCAGATCGACCAACACCAGTTTGGGTTCCCGCCGATGCTCGAAGAAAGGAACACCCGCGACAGCTGCCAACCCCTGGTATGGTAGAGTACTACAAGATAAAAAAATAAATAAAATAGAATTCGAGTTTTATAAAGAAGTTCAGGGAAAGTTCATCAATATACTGAAAGGCCTGAAGCTGTACCCCAAGGTTTTCTCCGAAACTGATGAAGGAAGCATTATGGACTGCATCTTCGATTTAAGAGACAGAGGTTGAGCGGGCTTTCTCATGGAAAGAACATATTCTGAGTCAAAGAAGTGGATGAGAGGAAAGGCAAGAATCACCATCCAATGTGGTTATTGTTATAACTTCACAAATGATAGACAGGGGAATCCGCCTGGGATCCTCAGACATGATCAAGTAGATCTGCTACCACCAATGATAAAATGGATGATCAAAAGGATAGTCAAATAGAATATTCTACCTGCTACCTGCATTCCCAACAGTTTCATTATCAATATTTATGAAAAGGGTGATTGCATTCCCCCGNGTAGCAAGGAGGAAGAAATCTCTCACTTTCCCTCCACTCTTACAATTTCTCAAAGAATTCCTCACAGTTACGTGCTCTAGCAAGCTCTCTACACACTAATGGAACCCATCTAACCTCAAGGACTCCTCTATTTTTTGCCAAAATGTTCTCTTTAAAGATGTGGATGAGTTTTCCCAAGAGTTGCATATACCCCTCCAAAATCCGGCCTTATCCATTGTACAAGTACACATAACTGTCGATCCCGTTGTCGGCGGCCTAGATGGTGTCGCCGGCGACCTTCTGAAGATTTTGTCCTGTAGCCTCAGAAAAAGCTCGCCGTTGGCGGCGTCAATGACGCCTTCGGCGGCGTCGATGGCGCCGTCGACGCCCTAGTGCAATTCTCCACATTTTGGTCCTTATTTGCTCCAAATTCGCTCATTTTTGCATTTTTTTGCTCCATTGACCTTAATTCATCATTCTTGCAACAAAACATCAAAAATACCTTTCTTTAAAGTGCACTATCATTAAAAACAATATAAAAGTGGTACGAAAATCTCAACATATTTTACTTTGGTCAGACTCCATTAGAGCTCTATATTACTTGAACGATACATATACTTGCGTTATATTGAAACGAGAATTAGGATTTTAAAAGAAGTTTTTGAAGATAAATTTATTTAATTAACATTACATTATAGTTTGGGTTACTTTGCATCATTAATATTAAGCTACACAAGTTCTCGCGTGGATCATCTACTATATGAGTCTTAGCGTGGAAGTATAGTTGATCTAAGTTATTCTTTTTAATCCTATGAAACTATCACTAATTCTATCGAATTACTCCTAAATTAATTCTAATAAATCTAATTAAATTGAGAAAGATTAAGATAGAAAAACTACCATTTCCTTGCAATGACAAAAGTAATGTGTATAGGAATGAAACACTTAGAATAGAGATTGTAATAAGTGATAAATAGGAGCGAACCTCTTCTTTATCCTCTTTCGAGCGCAGAAAAAGTATGGTTCAAACTTGGTTGGTGTTTCTGCCTGTCACACTAGAAACTCTAATATGAACCCATTAAAGCCTATATCTCTATCTATTTGTGTTACCCTAGGGATTACTTTTCCTTCTTCCACTAGTGAAATGTGGTTTCTCTTGGTTGTTAAAGCCATACTCTCTTAAGTCATTATATATTCACAACAGATTTTAACAAATCATTTGGTCAAAATGATAAGTAAATAGAACAAAGTAAAACCATCACTTTAATGATTAAAAATCTATTTTAGATATAACCAAATATCATACACATACTACTAATTCATTATAAGAGAAGGATATAAAGGATCTACTCACAGTGCATGAGGAAAACACTACAACTCATCATCTTATCATAAAACACATTCATAGAAAATGATTTTACAACTAATACAAGACAATGCAAAATGAAACACTTAAATTTCTTCCTAAGAAAAGAAGTGAAAACTCCTACCAAAGTGATCTTCAAATGTTCCTTGCACTGATAACTGTATTCCTTTACAATATTCTCTCAAATCTCTCTAAGAAAATGCAAAAAAATGTAAACCTTAGATCTAAGCTCTCATTTTATGCACCCTTAGACTTTCTCTAAGTTTTCCACAATGATCCTCCTCTGGTTGGAACTGCTTCTCCAACTTCCTAATTCACAATTTCATGCATAACCAACTGTAGAAACCATCTCAAACAGTTCTAGCACCTAGCCGCCGTGGCACCACTCTCTTTATTTGCCTGGAAAATGATTGGTTCCTAGGCACCACTAGACTGGCACTAAGGCCCCATTGTCCCATGGTGGAGCGCCTTGGCACCCAAGGCTGGCGCCTAGGTGCCAGTGTGCTGAAAACATCTTATTCCCTAATTGCTCCAGTTTGCCTTCGTTTCACTCCATTTCCACCCTAATCATCCTTATATTATACATGCAAAAAAACATAAGAAATACTTTTTTTAAAACGAAATTTCATTGAAAACAAGTATTAAATGTAAAGGAAATTGAGCATGCTAAAAGGCATATCAAAATCACCCAAACCTAAACGTTACTTGTTCTCAAGTCACACCTAAAATTTTATAAACCAAATTTGTTGATTTGTGTTAATGTGCATCATTAACTTTTCTTATAATTTTGCCTTTGAAATGTCATAATGTAACTCGGGAGAAATTTTATTGAATTAGCCTAGAACTAGAGTATAGGAATATTTTGTATTCAAATTAAGAATTCTGATTTTCTATCCATTTTAAAATTAATTACAATTTGTCAAATTTGGGATTCCTAGAATATTAAAAAGACACAATTTTAAGCACTCTATTAGTAAAGATTTAACTAAATTTTTTATCAAATCAGATCAAGCTTAGGATTGTATCTAAGTTTTCTCTTTTAAGAAGGTTGAAGTGATACCATTTTTTAATTAGACTTCTTCTCAAGCATCTCCTCACTTTTGATTTCTTTTACTTTTTCTTTTCTTTTAAGATCATTTTCAATCCTTTCTACTTTTACTTGAGGATTACTATATCTGGATAGGTTTTTAATAATTTTGAATTTCACTATCTTCTCCCTAAAGTTCAAAACCCATCACTTTCATTCACTTGAAAAATGTAAATATTTGTTTGAAAATAGGTTTTAATAGAGGCTCAATTCTTATAAAGTATAAATCTAAGAATCATAGTTTTTCAAAAATATGATTCTTTCCTATCATAAATAGTAAAATTATTTTTTATTATTGCCTACAAAGTACCTTAACTCTAGAACCATCCTATCAAGAATTTCAATTACGTCTTCTAAAACATCCATACAATCAAAATTATAGTATCTTAAAGGTAACACCACATGCCACTAATCACTTTAATATGATATCAATTTTATAAGTAAGCTTTTAAGGACAAATAAAGTTAAATTTTTAAAGGTTTTTCCCCTCTCAAACTTAATTTTTAGTATGTATACATTAAGAGAAAGAATAAAAACAAGGAGAAAAGAAAACTAAATTACTTTTTATAGCATGAGTCTATGGCAAAAATATATAGGTATAAGCAGAAAAGACAATTATATATAAGTAAGTGAATCTTAGTTCAACACTTTGAATATGAAATTACTAGCCAATAACAAAAACTAATCCAGTTCATCCAAACAGAAGCAGTAAATATAGAGTCCAGTACATGAAGCAAATATAAAAATAATATACAAAAATCTAGCAGGGACAAGGAAAACATATATATAAGAGTATATCTACATCCAAATAAAAAAAAACTACTACTTTTTCTCATCATTTTCATCATCATCATCCTCCTATGAGCCTTCCTCCATCGGCTTGTGATGCTCATATAGCTCATATGGAAGATAAGCAAGAAACTCCACTATCTTATCTCTTCCAATCCATTGATTTTGTCTATACATTTCCAACCGAGCAACATAAACACAAGCTTCATGATTGCTCATACGTTTGTTCAGTCAATCCAAATGATCTGAATAATCTGCTTTATCTTACATTTGGTTATGAATGATGGCAACATCACCTTCTATAATCTTCAAACACTCATACATAGAAGCCATGCTCATATAAGGCTGAGTTGGTGAATATGAAGTAAATGGTCTAGACGAAGAAGGAACCTAAGAAGGACTAGCTCCACATCCAAAAATAGCATGTTTATGACATATACTTACATTGAACTTACTAATGGGCTTAATGGATGCAGTAGCTCTTCTCATTTCTCAAAACAAGCACCTAATTATTGATAAAGGAAAAAAAAATAAGAGATGTGTGTCCTAATCCTAAAGTAGAACCTCTCTTTACAACATGAATACTAGAATGGTATATGAGTGAGCTGATCCCAATTTTTTTATATGTAAATATTTATGAAGTTGACACCACTACAGTGCCAAAAGGTTGATCCTTATATGAAAAGTAAGTTGTGTAAAATATATATAATTATAGGCAATTAATAATGTGATTCTATGCAAGTATACATATCATTATCAAGTAATAAAGGACTTTCTATTTAAGCCTAAAATATTGATCCCACAGGGAAGGTGTAAATTGGCAATTATAAGTTTTGCTAGGAAATTTACAGATAATCAAATGAAATCACTGTCACTAATTTTGAATGTTGAGATATTATCAAAACTAAAGTACTTAATTATTAGCAAAACAAAATTTAAAAGTTTAAAAAGTAAATACTAGTCTACTAACTATGTTTATGTAATGAAGATTTCTTATGTGAAAAAGTATCCTTCCCACTAAAATGAGGTTTTGGTGAAATGAGATGAGATAAATGTTTATAATATGTATTCTGCCAAATAGAAGCAATTATAATTATCTACCCTGATACAGTGCATAGAAAATCTTTGCCTAATCCTAGATTTAGTCCCTAAATCCGTGGCTAGGCTAGGGGGATACCGACTCCCACTCCAGAGTTCCCACTTCCCTTCACCTAAAGGCTAACTCTCGCTTTAGTTTTTAAACACTAAGACCAAATTCAGGATTTTAGTCTATCACCCTAAAGATTCTCTAATTCTACACCCAATAAAAAATATTTCCTTTGCACTTAATTCCATGAACGATTTCTCCTCCATGAAATCAAATGTGATCCTCACTCTGTTGTAGAACTCATACTCTATTTCCCAGATCATATGTTTCACAACATATTTTAATAATTCAATTAGCCAGATCGAAATGTAAATTAAGTTTGGAGTTGAAAAATCATCACAATTTATTTTATATTTTAATATTGGCATACCATATTATCTCTTCATTTCACCATATCTCATAGTAGGGAGAAAGATAGAGTGAACTACTCACACTTCTTGAGAAAGACACAATAAAACAAAAATTTCATATATAAAAGAAAGTTCATACAATAATAATAAATAAACAAAACTTATATAAAACTCTTTCTCAAAGCAAATCTCTTTTAGCCTTTCTTTAGAAATGTAGAAAGAAGATATCTCTCACTTTTCTCCTTCTCCAACACTCTTACTGAAAGTTTTACACTAAATCTCACCACATAAACTCTAAACTATAAAATGAACATCACTAATGGACTCCAAAATGGTGGTGGAATGAAGATGGATTATGTAGACTGGAAAAATTGGAGCGTAGTGGAATATCTTGGAGCAAAAAGGAGTCATTTTCTTCATGAATTTCTGCTCCATATAAAGCCTAAGGTCGGTTCTCCAAGAGGTACCTCCAAAAAGTCTTCAAAAACCATCCAAATACATTGAACCTTCTATAAGCGGGGGATGAACTGTCTTGAGCGCCGTCGGCGCTGAGTAAAAATTGCAGCTATTCTGTTGTTCTATGTCATCGGCACTGCCTTTGTTGCAGTCGGTGTTGAGTACTTCTTCAAAAACATCATTTTGACTCCAAATTCCATTTTTTTTGCTTCTTTTTTTCTTTAAGTCCTAAAAATAAACAACGTGCAAGAAAACATCAAAATACCTTCCATTAAGGTGCAAATCACCAAAAATAAGTATAAAATATGGGTCTAAAAATGCATATATTTTAGGTGTATCATGAGCCAATATCAATAGTCTTCAATGTTTGAATGGAATAGTTCAAAGCAGCCCTTTCGTTAGTAACCTTGCTGAGATTGGTGGAAGGAAAAAGCTTAGTAGAGATGGAAAAATGTCAGGCCTTAGATGAAGCGTTTAGCTTAGATGAAGAAAAGTTAACCTTATGATCATTTCTCCCCTTTCAAGTACCCTTCCCATCTTTAAAAAAATAAAATAATCTCATCAAGCATAAAACTAGAGGGTACAAATGTCGAGTAAAAACTATCAGGAAAAACTCTCATCAGAAGCATCAAAGAGATTAACATAGAACTCTCTGACTACAGAAATGAAAGCTACAACAACATGTATAAAAAGGCCTCTTGATGAAGAGATACAATGATACTTTCCACAACACCACCAAGGTTAATAAAACCATCAGTTTCTTTGACATAAGAGATTCATTATATCATACCTGAGCTTTGGCGCTAACAAATTTCTTATGGTCAAAGGAACTTTTATCTTTGCTCCTCTTGATCTTGGCTGTCATAGCAAATACAAGCAAATAAATGATGGAATGAGTTCAAAATTCGGATGTAATTGACTAAAGTTGCAAGTTTATAGCTAAATCAACTCTTCCAAGGTAATTCCTCTTTTTTTCCACTATTTTCCAAGAAAATCCTAAAGCTTCTCGGATGAAGAAAAAATTGTAAGGTTAAGATGAGAAATTTTACCAAAGGAAGATGAATGTTTACTCTTCTAAAGCTCAAGATAGATCACCAATGCATAAAGAAAGGAATCTCTAAGAATCACTCTCAAATCTCCAAAAATAAGTTGGGACGGATCTCACGTCTAAATGACTTAGAATGGGGTGTTCTGTTGGTTTTGTTGATTAAATAAATTTGGTGTCTATGAACGGTAATAGTAGCACCAAGGCACCTGGTATGTTTCCTTGGGGCCCATCTACTGGCGCTTAAGCGCCAGTGCTATATTAAGCACTATAATGCCTTAAATACATGGACCCTATTTACATGACCCAACTTGATCTCGGTCATTTAAATTAAATATTTTAATCCTCATCAAGTCTTCAATCACTCTAAAAGCACACATGCATAAAAGATAGATAAAGCTAACTCTTCCTGCTTCTCATCACACCTCCCTTCTTTACTTCTAATTTCGAACAGAATCTCCTTCCAAAGTCAATTGGGTGCTTATAGATATTTTATTAGAGTAACCCATTAAAAGGATTGTTCTTGATACTTTGACTTATTTTTTGCTAACTGATGCACCTAAAATATATAGTCTTTTTACACGCTTTTTATACATATTTTTGAGATATTATGCTTTAATGAAAAATATTTTTGTATTTTTCTTTCAGGTACAATTAAATGAATGAAAAATGATTAAAAGAGTGAAAAATGATCAAATTTGGAGAAAAAAAGAAGAAAATGCAAAAATGACTTGAGGCGCCTAAGCGTCCAGGACTAGCGCTTACGCTCCAGTCAAACAGAGAGAGCCACGCTTAAACTTCAGGTACCCTGCGCTTAAGCGCTAGAAGTAGTTATTTGACAATTCATTGAATTTGGATGAATTTTTGAAGAGGTATTTGAAGCAGCCCTTGGTAAAGACATGAGAAATAGTTCATGGACATGAAAATTCATTCAATTAGCTTTTGTAAGGAGGCAACTTCTACAAGATACATTGAATGGAGACACATTTTGAAGAGACACAATGGGGATTTTTATTAAAGAGGACTTAGATCATCAAATGAGTGGGTCAGCCAATCATCATCCACCCATCCAAAGGAACTGCCGTCGGGCATCTTTTCTTTTTATTTTGAGTTTTAGTTTGTATTGTGAGTAAAATAAGAGAATTCAAAGAAACTTCAAGACATTTGGTAAAGAGGATCTAAGATAAGTGTTTATCTTTGTGACTACATTTAGCTTTCATTTAGACTTCTTGTTTGTAAGTATGTTTTCTACTTTTAAACTCAAATGTGGTTCTATTTTCTCCATAAATTCTAAGTAGTTTTCTTTATCTTTTTTCCTTAAAATGATAAGTGTTTAAGTTTTGAAAGGAATTTGTGCAAAGTTTTAAACTTAAATGTTGGAAGAAGTTGTGGTGATTTTAAACCTTGTACTTTATTTACTTCTTAATTTGACCAATTAAGATGTTAATATCTGTTGTGAGAACATGCAATATCCGAGATGATATTGTCTTAGTCAATAAATGGTAAAAATCATATTTGATTTCTTGGATAAGAATGTAGTTCATGGGGTTGAATGCAAATAAATAGGGAAATAAACTTTGAAGGGTGTAGAATTAGAGGACTTTATAGTGACAAGCTAAAACCTCTAATTTAATTTATAGTTTTAGGTTCTGATACAAGATATTAGCCCCCAGGTGAAGGGAGAAGAAGGAACTCTAGAGTGAGAGCTAGTATCTTCCTTACCTAACCGTCTTGAAGATTATTCAAACTATATATTATCTAATGTTTTTTATAACATCTCTAGTAAGGGTAAATAATATTATTGCTCATATTTGACACAACACAATTAGAATACTTCCACAATAAAATTCCTATACTTAATTATTGATTCATGATAAAAAGAAAGATATTTTATTTATGTTGCCTTCATCTTGTAAATATCTAGTTAAGTTCGTTAGTTGCTTGGTTTATTTTCAATTTTAAGAAATTACAAAAAGAATCAAACTTTCATTCCTATTTTAGTATCTAGAGTTTAAGTGAGAATATTTTGCTAAGTAGAATTTTGTTATCTAATTTCTTCTATTTTATAAAGTGCATATTGTATTTTCCCTGTGGGTTTGATATTCGGGGCATAATAAAAAAGTCCTATATTACTTGATAAAGATACGTATAGTTGCGTAGTATCTCGTATTAAATATTATAACTGTATTATTATTTGCATTGAAGTTAAGATCTTACATAGCTTTTGCTCGGGATCAAGTTTTTGACATCATTGTAAAGTAAGAATTATAATTAAGCATATAATCACATACATCGCATTAATATATATAAAGAGAATTGGGATCAAGTTTTTTGCGCCGTTGTCGGAGAGATTTGCAAAATTTTTAAAGAAATTCTTAGAAAGCATAATTTTTATTTTTATAAAGTCTTATTTAAATTTTTAAATTTATTATATAAATTTTATAGTTTTGTTTTTATATAAAGTTCTTGTTTATCTGCTTTTATTTTATTTTATGTGTTTTGTAGTAATGTATGCATAGTTCAGGTTCCACAGGATTTGTGCCCTATGATTCAAAATTAAAAAGAACTATTAGAAAATTTTAAAAATTAAAAATTACTGAAAAAAATAAAAATTTCAAGAAATGACAAATCAAAATAATCTAAATGCTGAAGAATTTAGACCTTTAAGAGATTATGCAAACCCTACAATGGATGAACTTCATTGTAGTATTCAAAAACTCGTTGTAGTGGCTAATTCATTTGAACTTAAATCTATTATTATCCAAATGGTATCAAATAATCAGTTTGGTGGAGCACCAACTAAAGATCCAAATTTACATCTTGTCAATTTCCTAGAATTGTGTGGTACATTTAAATATGATGGTATATCAGATGATACTATAAGACTTAGACTTTTCCCTTCTCACTGAGAGATAAGGCTAAGATATGATTACATTCATTAGCACCTAAATCTATCAGAACTTGGGATAACTTAACACAGAAATTCCTTGCTAAATATTTTCCACCATAAAAAACTGTGAATTTTAGAAATGATATTACATCTTTTTATGAGTTTGAAGGGGAATCTATTTATGAAGCATGTGAAAAATTTAAAGAACTACTGAGAAAGTGTCCACACCATGCTATACCAGATTAATTAATAATTCAATTTTTTTATAGTGGATTAGTTGGATCTCTTGGATCTATTATTTATACTGCTGATGGTGGTTCATTGATGTTAAAACCTTTTCGTGATGCTTATGTTTTAATTGATGAGATAAGTACTAATAATTTTCAATAGTCTTATAAAAGGGTAAATTCTAAGAAAGTACTCAATATTCATGAATTTGATACTTTTACAATGTTAGCAAATCAAGTTGCTGCAATTTCAAGAAAGTTAGACTAATCTGGAATGAATTTTTGTCAACCAATTGCAATGATTGAAGAGAATTCATTAGGCCAAATAGTATATTCTCAAGCATCATTAGAAACTTTGAATGTCATAAACAATAAGCAGAATAACCCATATTTAAACTATTATAACCTAGGTTGGAAGAATCATCCCAACTAACTGGAATAATACTTCGGGTAGTAATAATTAACAATGGGGGAAAAACCAAGTAAACCCATTAGGAAACTGAAACATTCAAGGGAATAGTAATTATAGATCTACTTATCTTCCAGGTTTTAATAGTAATCCATAATTTAAGGAGAAAAAAGTTGTCTTTAGAAGAAGTGGTGTTACAAATGAGAAATCAGTTACAAATTCAAGGAGGTACAATTAGAAATATTGAGAATCAATTAGGATAAATAGTAAATTCATTAAGTAATAGATCCCAAGAAACATTTCTTAGTAATAATGAAGTAAATAAAAAAAACCAAAATAGAGAGCAAGTAAAAGTTGTTCAACTCAGAAGCAGAAGAGAATTGGAAAATAAAGTTCAAAAGAGCTGCAGTAGAGAGAAAATAAATTGAAGAGTCTGAAGAGGACGCTCAGAGTCCTATTTTTCCACTTAAAGTTGACTTGAAAAACCATCACCTCAATTTCCTTATAGGCCCCGTCAACAAAACTTGGATAAACAATTTTCAAAATCTATGGAAACTTTTAAGAAGCTTACAATTAATATTCCATTTGTTGAAGCCTTGGAACAAACGTCAGGTTATGTCAAGTTTATGAAGGAAATTCTTAATAGGAAAAGGAAGTTGTTAAGAAAGAGACTATAAAGTGGTTAGATGCTGGAATTATCTACCCTATTTTAGATAGTGCATGAGTTAGTTCGATTCACTGTGTTCCTAAGAAATAAGGAGTGACTGTGACTATGAATGAACATAATGAGTTAATACCAATAAGACAAGTCATAGGGTGGTGAATATGCATTGATTATAGATGATTAAATCTCGCCACTAAGAAAGATCATTTTTCACTGCCCTTTTTAGATCAAATGTTGGATAGACTAGCTGGGCATAAATACTTTTATTTTTTGGATGGATATACTGGTTGTCACCAAATAAAAAAAGTTCATGAGGATCAAGAGAAAATAACTTTTGTTAGTCATTATGGTACATTTGCTTTTAGAAGAATGTCCTTTAATTTATGTAACGCCCCTGCTACATTTCAGAGATACATGATGGCTATTTTTTGTGATTTAATTGAAAAAAAAATTAAAGTTTTCCTAGATGATTTTTTAGTGTTTGGAACTTCATTTAAATCATGTTTAGAACATTTATCAAAAATTCTTAAGCGCTGTGAAGAAACAAATTTGGTCTTTAACTAGGAAAAATGCCAATTTATGGTAAGAGGAGGAATTATTTTAGAACATCAGTTTTCAGAAAATGGTTTGGAAGTAGACCCTGCAAAAATTCAAGTGATCGCTAATTTACCTTACCCAACAAGTGTGAAGGAAATTAAGTGTTTTTTAGGACATGCTGGACTCTACAGGCGATACAATAAAGACTTTTCAAAATTTGCTAAGCCACTATGCCATTTATTTGAAAAGATGAAATTTTTAATTTTGATAAGGAGTGTCTAAAAACATTTGAATATTAAAATAAAAATTATTCACTACACCAATTATTATTTCACCAGATTGGGGAAAATCTTTGGAATTAATGTGTGATGCTAGTAATTATGTTATTAGAGTTGTTTGAGGACAAAAACATGATAAGATTTTTAAAGTAATCTACTATGCTAGTAGAAATTTTAATGAAGCTCAAATTAATTATACCACAACCGAAAAAGAGTTATTAGTTGTAGTATATGCTTTTGATAAATTCAGATCATACTTAATTGGAATTAAATGTATTGTGCATACTGATCATTCTGCTATTAAGTATTTAATGAAAAAAAAGAATGCAAAACCAAAACTTATAAGATGGATTATTCCTTTACAAAAATTTGACTTTGAGATAGTAAATAGGAAGGGAGCTGAGAATCAAATTGTTGATTATCTGTCAAGGCTTGAATTAAAAAAATCACTATATTTTGAAAAAGAGATTAATGAACATTTTCTAGATGAAAAATTGTTCAATGTTAATGAGTGGTGTGTTCCATGGTATGGCGACATTGTGAACTTCATTATTAGTGATATTATATCCTATGGAATGATATACCAACATAAGGAAATTTTAAGCTAAGACTTATTTTTGGGATGACCCATTTTTATATAAACAAGGAAATGATCTTATTATTTGAAGACGTGTGCCTTTAGAAGAAACTTATGAAATAATATAAAAATGTCATAATTCTGATTTTGGAGGACATTTTGGTGTTCATAAAACAACATACAAAATTTTGCAATCTGGATTTTATTGGCCTACAATTTTTAGAGATGTTAACACTTATATTAAAACTTGTGATCGATGTTAATGAGTGGGAAATATTTCTAAGAGAAATGAGATGCCCCTCAATTATGTATTAAAAGTTGAGGTATTTGACGTCATCTTTCAGAAATTTATATATATTATTAGCAGTAGACTATGTATCTAAAAGTATAGAAGTTGTTGATTTACCTCGATGTGATGCTCAAAGTGTTGTAAAGTTTTTAAAGACAAATATATTTTATAGATTTGGGATACCGAGAGTGGTCATAACTAACGGGGGAAGTCATTTCATAAATGCAATGATGGAGAAATTATTAAAGAAAAATCATATTAACCATCGAATTGCTACTGCTTATCATCCTCAGACAAGTGATTTGACTGAATTATCCAATTGTGAATCTAAAAGAATATTGAAAAAATCTGTGAATCCAATCAAAATGAATTGGTCAGTCAAACTTGACTATGCTTTGTAGGCTTATAGGGCTGCATATAGAACTCCTATAAGAATGTCCCCATACAGACTAATATTTGGGAAAGCTTGTCACTTACAAGTTGAGCTAGAGCATGAAACATATTGGGCTAATAAAGAATTTAACTACAATTTAAAGGATGTTAGTGAGAAAAAAACTATTGCAACTAAATGAACTTGAAGGGATAATGAATGAATCTTATGAGAGTACTAAGATTTATAAAGAAAAGATGAAGATGTGACATGATCAGGGGATTCTTACTAAAAATTTTGAGCCAGTGCAACAAGTTCTGCTATAAAATGCAAGGTTAAAATTAATTCTAAGCAAACTTAAGTCCAGATGGGTGAGCCCATCTGTTGTGATAACTTTGGACTACAAAGTGACTTTGAGCAAACTTAACTAACATATGTAAATGTCTCAGTCTCTTAGTGTGTACTTCAAATTCAATAACTAACATATGACAAAAAAGAATATTTCTAAGTCCTCTTTAATAATATATGACAAAAAAAAATATTTCTAAGCAAACTTAAGTCCAGATGAATGAACCCATTTTTTGTTTTGGAATAACTTTGGACTACAAAGTGACTTTGATTCACTTTAACAATTATCCACAAAATATTCTTTTTTGTCATAAAAAATAGTTCCAAGTAAATCTTGAATTTATCGAACATACGTTGAAAAGGAGAACTTACCGACTTGTCCCGGCTTACCCTCTCTGTCCTCCCTGCTGCATTCCTCTTGTCTCTTTCAAATGGCAGCTCACGCTGTAATTTTCACTTTCCCCTCCCAGGGCAACGCATCCCCGATGCTGAAGCTCGCCGAGCTCCTTTCCTTAGCCAACATCCACATCACTTTCATCAACACCGAAAACATCCACCGCCGCTTCCTCCTCCACTCGCCTGACTTCGACCGGCTCGCCCGCCTCCCCTGCTTCCGCTTTCGCACCATCCCCGACGGCCTCCCCGAAGACCATCCGCGTCCCATGCTCGACTTCCTCAGCCTCATGCAATCTCTCAGCTCCTTCTCCCGCCAGCCTTACAAAGAGATCCTTGATCCGGCGTCCGGCATCGATCCCGATGGCTGGCCGCGGGTCACTTGCGTCATAGCCGATGGTACACTGTCCCTTGCCTATGAAGTACCTGCGGAGTTGGGACTCCCGGTCATCTTCTTCCGCACTAGCAGCGCCTGTTCGTTCTGGGCTTATCACTGCATTCCCCTTCTTTTAAAGAACGGAGAGCTCCCTTTTCCAGGTACTGTTAATATAGATCAGCTTCGATTTAAACATCTACGATTTTCCGTTTAGGAAGTAGAACTAAGCAATAGCTTTGAGAGGCTTTTGAATAAGAGATTTTGAGCGATGAAATAGATTATTCTGTCGTATACTGTTTCAAATACTTCTCAGATGATGTTCTTTCGAGTTTGGAATACTAGGTTAATTCATTAATTCTCGAATTAGGGGTTCTTACTTGCTGTTAGCAGGATAATATATCTTTTGAGGTTTTCTTTAGGTTATAGGCGAGTGGATCGAAGACTTGGAAGGCAGATGTTTGACATTAATGGTTAGTGGATATTAATTGTACATCGTTCTATGGGGAAATCCTTAAGAACATAAAATTTAACAGGCCAAGAAAACCTGAAATCTGATCTATTACTTAAGAAAACCTGAAATCTGATCTATTACTCAAGAAAACATTCATCGAAAAGTTTAGAGTGTATGGCAGAAGATTTCTACCAAACTTCCATTCCGCATGGCAGAATCTTGCCTCTGGATACGAAAAATTATTTCATACGAAAGGTGTATGCATCTTGTATACACCGTCGATCTCAACCTGTCGATCAGGAGAAAAATGTATTTTGGTGTACACTTAAAAAAAAAATTGAGGCCCACCAAAATATAAATTCCTCCGATCTACAGTTGAGATCGGACATGCATACATCTTGCATACGCCGTCGTGTGGAATAATTTTTCCTGGATACTTCATTTAGGAGCTGGCATGAAGCGCATGGAAAGAAACAAAAGTAAAATAGACGTTGCAGGGGGAATGAGAATTTCAAAATTTAAAGCGGACATGACAATTGAATTCGACGAAGAAGAGGAAGAACCAGTGCACAAAATCTACCGGGAGAAGAGTAAAGCCATGTTTTGAACGCAGGAGACTGATTGGTAAGACATAACTGTTGAGAAAAGTCGTAGAATTGTGGTGTTGGAGGTCTTTAGATTGTGTGGATGTAAAATTGATGTTTTTTTCAGAAATTTACAAAAAGCTTGTATTTACTTATCTCGGACTAAACTTTTGATTTTTACAGATTAATTATCATAACCTCTATAAGAAAAGGTGCATTACACTATTTTCTCCTTTCAAACACAGGAAAGATGCTTTAGGTCTAAAAATCAATCTTTGAATGTGAGATAAATAAATGCATAAGAATTGAGTGGTATGAATTTTGCTATAATTTCATTTTAAAATTTTGAATTGTTAACTTTTATTTATTTATATATCTTATTGTTACACTTNTTCTGGAACGGATTGGTTAACTCCGGCTGTAGGTTTCTTTGGGTTGTGCGGAAGGATTTGTTGGCCGAAGCTGCGGCTGCAGGGGAGGTGTTGGGGGAGTTGGAGAGAGGGAAAGTGGTGGGATGGGCGCCGCAAGAGGAGGTTTTGGGACATCCAGCGGTGGGGTGCTTCTTGACGCACAGCGGATGGAACTCGACGTTGGAGAGTTTGGCGGCGGGGGTGCCGATGGTGTGCTGGCCTTTTTTTGCGGACCAGGTTATAAATAGCAGATTTGTGGAGGAGGTGTGGGGGGTGGGGTTGGATATGAAGGATGTGTGCAAGAGGGATGTGGTGGAGAGAATGGTGAGGGCGGCGATGGAGGGGGAGAAGGCGGAGGAAATGAGAGGTGCGGCGGCGAGGGTGGCGGAGGAGGTGAGAGGAACCGTGGGGGACGGTGGGTCGTCTCGACGGGAATTTTTCCGGTTGGTGGACGATATAAGGGCCATGAGCTTGCATTTAGTTGGATAAAATTCCTGCTATTATATTATATATAGAATTTCTTATTGGAATTTAATCCAATATAGCGTACTCTACCGTTTGTATAAATCTTTGATAAGTGAAGCCNAGGAACCGTGGGGGACGGTGGGTCGTCTCGACGGGAATTTTTCCGGTTGGTGGACGATATAAGGGCCATGAGTTTGCATTTAGTTGGATAAAATTCGTGCTATTATATTATATATAAAATTTCTTATTGGAAATTTATCCAATAAAGCGTATTCTACCGTTTGAATAAATCTTTGATAAGTGAGGCTATAAGGGTCTGTAGTTGGTTTAAATTTCAAAAGATTAAATCTAACTTATTATATTTAGTTAATTTGATTCACTTTTTAAAATTGTGATTTTATTTTTTTGTTCAAGGCAACGGGTTATTTGTACTTTTCATTATTGATTTGGTTAATGAAATTNAAGCAATATTCTATTTGAGAAAGAAATCGATATCGTCGGCCCTGGTGAATTCAGAGGTTCTGTGGAGATTCCACTTCCAGTCGGTTCAGTACTTGTTCTCAAGGGCAACGGTGCAGACGTTGCCAAACATTGCATTCTAGGAGTACGACGCCGTAGGGTGTCTGTGACTTTCCGCAGGATGGATGACAGTAAAATGCCATATAGATTCCAGCATGACCCAGAATTGGAGGAGTTATTTCCACACGAGCTGTAAGAAGGTTGTACCTCTAAGTACATGCAAAGGGAATTCTTATCCTGGAGCATGACTTAGAAGGTCTGCTTGATCAAGAGCTCAACATACCTAGCCTAGAGGTTCACTTACTTTCTTTTAACAACATGACATGTATCTGATGTATTCAGTCTACAATGTATTCATATCATGAGATTTTCTTGATATATTTTGACATGGACTATATAATGCACCTTTTAAGGCATTAGCTTGTGTTCGATTTATGACATCTGTTTTGGAGCAAATTAATGAAAATTTCTCTCAAATTGTGTCTTTCTGTCAGATGCCTTTTTGTGCGAGGGATGAAAGCCACGAACCATGCGTTGGTTCAGAATTTCAATGAACAAAGAACAAAACAACAAATTTTTAAAATATAAATGAAAAAAAAATAATCACCAATAAATAAACAACAAAACAAATTTCTTTTGAAAATCTACCAATTAAAATTAAAACTTTAAAGACATATTTTGAAAAATTAAATGTGATAAAAACAACAAGAAAATGAAACGAATTTGTTGAGTGGATCCTTTCTTTTTTTGGAGTTTCCTACTCTTGTGCGCACAGCACAATCGTCTTTATCTACCTTAATTCTCTTTACATCCTTGCAAAATTTGCATTCTGCACAAAACCCCACAAAGCTCTACAAATCTTCTACAAAATCAGCGACATGACACACTTCTGCAAATTCAACACCGCAAGCTCTTTGTAAATTTCAATTCTTACATTTTTGAATCAGTACCTAAATTCTGATTCTCACATTTCGAGGTCGATACCGAAATTTTGACCATCTCTTCTGGAATTGATACCTAAATTTCAATTCTCGCATCTTCGAATTAGTA
The DNA here is from genome assembly GCA_002079205.1 of Phalaenopsis hybrid cultivar. Taxonomy (NCBI): domain Eukaryota; kingdom Viridiplantae; phylum Streptophyta; class Magnoliopsida; order Asparagales; family Orchidaceae; genus Phalaenopsis; species Phalaenopsis hybrid cultivar. The sequence continues at coordinate 228,825 of JXCR01056731.1, read as the reverse complement.
CATAAATTCTTATTCTCATCTTTCGAGGTCGATACCTAAATTTCGACCATCTCTTCCGGAATTGATACCTACATTTCAATTCTTACATCTTTGAATCAGTACCTAAATTTTGATTCTCATCTTTAGAGGTCGGTACCTACATCCCGAACATCTGTGAATTGATACCTATAATTCAATTTTCACATCTCTGAATTGATACCTACATTTCAATTCTCACACCTCTGAATTGATACCTACATTTCAATTCTCACATCTTTGAATAGATACCTACATTTCAATTCTCACACCTCAGGATTGATACCTACATTTCAATTCTCACATCTTCGAATCAGCACCTAAATTCTGAATCTCATCTTTTGAGGTAGGTACCTAAATTCTGACCCTTCTTGTCTTTTCGAAATTGATACTTAAATTTCAATTTCCACCTCGGGTCAACACCTACATACTGACTCCCATCCTTTGGAAATCTTTGAAGTTTCATAACTCAAAATTCACTCTCTGATCCCCAGCAAGAGTCCCTACTCCTTGGTTTCAAACAGACAATCATCTGCTAATTCCCTAGCATTAGCAAATCACACATACAACTCTACACATACTTCGAGGTATGTTGACTTAGGAGTTTATATTGGTTTTTTTTTATCGCGTTGGTCAACGCCAATACGCGCGGTGTGTTTAGCCAGCACACCCCACCTATTGGTCCATTTGTTGACCTCACTTTTGGTTGAGGTTTAGTTTTTCCCTTTTAGTAGCCTAAGGTCTAAATTTGTTGACCTCATTTTTGGTTGAGGTTTAGTTTTTCCTCTTTAGTAGCCTAGGGTCTAGCTAAATTCATTCCTTCTAATGAAGAGTGGCATTAAGTTAAGTGTTAGGAATTGTGTGTTTGGAGCTAGTTGACCTCACTTTTGGTTGAGGTTCAGTTTTTCCTCTTTAGTAGCCTAAGGTCTAGCCATATGACTTGACCTCACTTTTGGTTGAGGTTCAGTTTTTCCTCTTTAGTAGCCTAAGGTCTAGCCATAGTGACCTCATTTTTGGTTGAGGTTTAGTTTTTCCTCTTTAGTAGCCTAAGGTCTAGCCATAGGATCACTTTTGGTTGAGGTTTAGTTTTTTCTCTTTAGTAGCCTAAGGTCTAGCCATAGGACTTTTCTATTGATTATTCTTAGAAAACTAAACATGAAACCCTTACCATTAGAAATTCTACACTCTTCTCTACTCAACTTGGAGTTCCACATATTGGCCCTAACCTCTTGCACTTTGTAGGTGGGGTCACTATGGGGGAAACTCAAGATGAGTCACCCTTAGGACTGCTGGACCTTAAGGTTGACCCTGGGTGTTGGTCTAGGGCTAAGGCACTCATTACACTCACTACACTCACTGCACTCATCTACACTCACAATCACTCACAACCCAAACTCAATTTTCTAGCCTAGGTGCCTTGATCTTTTTGGGAAACTCATGTAGATGGTCCCCTAAACCTACCAGCCCTATGGCTATGGTTTGGCTAAGACCACTATATAGAGGACCCAAAATGGGGTTTCCATTGGTCCATGGCTTGTTGATGATGGTTGGTACCTCAACTCTACCAAAATACCCATCTTGGCCTTTTCCCCCTAAACACCCCCAAATTACTAAAATACTCCTCTATAGCCCAAAATTCCAAAAATTCCAAAAATTCCCAGAAAATCTCAATAAATCCCAAATATTCCTAATTTTATTTTTCTTAACTACCAAATGACCCAATTTGGCCTATTTGACCATCTTTAATCAAAACCCCCAAATTTGCCTTTAAGGGACCAAATTTCCCCAAATTCAACTCAAATGTCCATCAATTTGATCTCAATTGGCCCCAATTCCAACTTTAAACTCAACTTCACTCTTGATATGACCAATCTAGACCAAATTAAAATATAATTGGCCCATTATCTAAGCCCAATTTTGATTTTGGTCAAAACCCCAATTTTGACCTTATGACCCAATCTCACCAATTGAACCCATAGCCTAGTCAATTTGCCCCAATTAATGTTGCAAAATATTTATAAAATTCTTATACATCAAAATCAAACATCAATTGACCTTAGTAAAGCCTCAAATCTATTTGATTTTGGCATAAATCCAAAATTCCCAAATTTAGCCCCAAATTGGCTAATCCCCCAATTTTACCCATTTGATATCCTTAACCTCCAAATTGGCATCCAATTCATGTTGAAAACTCTTCAAGAGGTCACAATTGACCATTTACAAAAATCAATTTGGACTTAGCCCAAGGATAACCGAAGCTATACCCAAGCTTAGCCCAACATGACCAAATTGACTAAAATTCACAATTCCCTCAAATTGACCCTTCAAATGAGCTCAAAACCACTTCCACCTTCACCAAAGTTGTTCGTTAGTGATCATCTACACCAAATGAACTCAAAAACACTTCCATTCTTCACCAAAGTTGTTCCTTATGATCATCTACACCAAATGCAACATTTATTTAGGCCAATTAACATGTCTAAGCTAGACCAAACTCATAATTTGGTCACTTGCACCCACTTGGACCCATGCACTAAATGTGACCTACCACCCTAAAGTCACCAGATTAACTCCATCACAGCCATTAGATGGACTTAGTGACCAGTCCAAACACCATGAAACCACCTAAATCAAGCCATGGACCAAAGTTCCCCCAAATCAAGGGATATTATTTCCAAAAATTCATGTGCTTAAGATATCCTTACCAAAATTAGGTATTATTGCACTAAATTGTTGTGACATATTCCCCTGGGTTCCCTCAGCTCCTAGCCACCTCCCCCTGGCCGGCCGGCCGACCTAGTGGCCGGAAAAGCTTAAAACTGAGAGCCACCCCCATGACACCTCACCCAAATCAAAGCAAGAGGCCAACTCAGCCAAACCAATTAATGGAGCTCCTCTGCCCTCCACCTAAGCACCACAATGCACCCAAGCTTATGCCTTAAGAGCCACCCCATGACCATTGTTATAAAAACTCACCTCCACAGCCATGGGACGTGTGCTGAAATTTTCTTAAAAAGGTCTCTCCAAACTTCACACAAAGCTTCGCTGAGATCCCCTCAGTGCATTTCAACCATTTTCCCTCACAAATTCTCACTATCGGGGCTCAATTTTGAGCTTGAAACCTTGCCAAAAACCAGGACAGAATCCAATACACCTCCACAGTCCACCAAACCTAAATTAATTCTACCCACACCTTCACAACAGTGAAAGAAGCCATAGCCTCATAAAATCCCCTATCCACAGAGCCTCCACCACAGCTCTAGACCAACACCTGAAATCAAGCTTGGTCGAATTCATTCCCAGGCCTTACACCAAGACCAGAGACTCAATCCCTAGCCTCTTTGGATCATAATGAACATGCCAAGACCCTCTTATCGAAGCTTCACTTCTCTGAGCAAAGGTATAAAACTTCTCTTACTCTCGAGCCTATTTTGATTCTACATTTGATTAGGCTTAATTTAATTGCATGATTACCGTATATATGTGTTCGTCTCACTTAAATGATTTCATAGGATCAAACCCGAAGTGATTTGGTTGAGTTTAGGCTGAGATCTTAGGGTTTTAGTGTGGACGGTCACGGGATCATTCTATCATGGATGATGACGGGGAGCCGTTTGACCAAGCGTATATCAAATAGATGGAAGAGATCGAGTCGGACAGCGCTTCGGGACATAAACCGTGGGCTGAGTCAGCAGCTACGTGGATGGCGGCGTCCAACCAGAGTGCGGAACACATGCCTTCGGAGCTGCCTAGGATCTAGTCAACACATGCAGTTTAAATAGATAAATAGGGGTTTAATTAATTCAGAAAATGACCCCTAAATGCAAAAAATCATAACTTTGTATAGAAAAATCATAAAAATAAAATAAAAACACCCTTTTGCTCAATGAATAGTGGAGAACCATGTGGAATAAATTCCAAGTCCATTGGATGCATATTTTACTTTTAATTAATTAAACACCATTTTGAATCATTTAATTCTCCATGCATATTGACACATCACCTTGGCTTGAAATTTTGGCATGATGTAGCCTCTGTCAAGGGAAACATCTTCCGATTTTTTCAAAGTCAGAGGAGGTTTCTAGACAGAGATCCATATTTTTCAAGTTTTTTCTAGATTATTTCCTTAAAATAACCATGTTGACTAGAAAATTCCAAGAAAATTTTGGAAGGTCTACAATGACCAGAGAAGCTTTTGGAAATAATTTCATGGGTTAAGTCATTTAAAATATACATGATTATCACAAACCCTAAATTATTAAGATAATTAATTTTGGAAAATATAAACATTTAAATGACTTGATTTTTTATATCCACTATAGTTCCTAATCCGGAGAACCCACCATAAAAATTTCATACAATTTTGAGTTCATTTGTAACTTAAGTTGATTTTTAAAGATAAACATCATTTTTGGCATTTAAATGATTTTTTAAAAATTAAAATTCACTCAAAAAATTATGAAACTTAGTTTTTTGAGTTCTCTATGATCAGGGGTATTTTCTAAAAAAACAATATTTAAAATAAAAACTTGATTTTTAACCTATTTTAAAATTTTAAATAATTAAAAATCCCCAAAAATATCAAAAATAATAAAACTCATGAAATTTTTTCAAATGGCTTCCTAAGCACTTAGGAATAATTAGAATATTTTTCCTGATTTCTAAATAAAGATATTGAATTTTAAAGCTTAAAAATAACTTTTAAAAGGCTAAAAATAAGTTTTAAGATATTGAATTTTAAAGCTTAAAAATGATTTTTAAAGGCTAAAAATGAGTTTTCATTAAAGTAATCCAATAAATCAAATAAAATCCAGAAAAATATAAAATTTTCTCCTCTAAGTTCTCTGACCTTAGGGAGACTTTTCAAAAATATAAAACTTGATTTTATCCATTTAAAATATTTTATATTTAATAAATACCACAGAACTTAAAATAATTCTTAAAATTCAAATAAAATTCAAAAAATCATGAAATCCAAAGGCTTCTCTGGTCTAAAGTTACCTTCAGTAAAAATTTCAATAGATTAAGACTTACCTTTGTTAAGTTAGGAATTTTCTTTGAAAAATTCTATTTTTGCATGAAAATAATTATATAAATTAAATTAAATTATGAAAAATCATGTTTTCTCCTCTGATGTCTTAACTGACCCATACATTAAGTAGGATAAAAATTGCAAAGTCATTTGAATTGAATTTGACAAATTATGAAGTGATAGAGCATTAGGGGCAAATGTGAAATTTTGGAAAATTAGCCTTAATTAACCTTTAGGCTTAATTTAAGGAGGGAAATCGATAACCTCTAATCTTAATCAATTTATTTGATGTTTGAAACACAAGGGGTTAATTGGTAAAAACCAATCTCACACCTCGAAAAGATAAGTTAATAAATTTCTAAATTATTAAAATTTGGGAGTTTATTAAAATAAAATGAGAAGATAAGTTAATAAATTTCTAAATTATTAAAATTTGGAAGTTTATTAAAATAAAATGAATCAACGACTTAGGGGTATGACTTTTGAAGTCAATAATTAATCAATTTAATACCCCTATTTTTATTTTCAAATAAAATTCAAATCATGAATTATGACTACCTAAAGATTAAACTTTTCAAAGCTAATTAAGACACTCACATAGGTCTTAAGGGCTTAGTAGTGACTTAGGCTAAATCAAGTTTTGTCAAATGAGGATCAGAAAAGTAAATATCATTGAAAATTAAAACTTTTTTCAAACACGACAAGCCCAATTAAAATTTGGCTAAGTGTTCCAACAACACTAACTTGCCTCTTTAAGGGTCTTCACCCACACAATTCTTAAATTGACTCACAAGTGATAATTACCCTATTCTTAGGGATAATTGAGACATCGGTGTTCATTGAGCATTAAGGTTGTTTACAGGACGAATTATTAAGCAACATAGTAAGTTTAAAAGAACTCGGGATTTTCTCACCAGGCAGCGAAAAAGCAGCACGAACCTGCTTCTTTCTCTAGATCTGTTGGATATCTTGAAGATCTACTAAACTTAATATATTTTTCTTGACAAAATCATCCTTAATTAAACTCCTAAGGACCCACCAAGAAATGAAATAGGGTTAGGAAAACTACCAAAACCTTAATTTTTGCTGCATTTTGAGTTTCAGGTGGTGAAACGAGAAGTCTCGCCAGGTACGCTTTTACAATTTTCAGCATTGTCTTTCTTGTACTTTCATCCTGTGCTTTTATACTTGCAAACTTGCATGTCACCTTCCATCAAAACTAAAACTATCAGGATAGCAACAAAACCAAAACCAAAACCAAAATTAAAAACAACCAAGATAAAATTCACCCCCACAACATTCAAAATATAAAACAACTCAAAATTTAATCACAAACATCACACAAAACTACAATTTCAACCAAATTAAGATGTTTCTATAAGATGATCGGGAATCTCTCGGAGGAGGTAACCTATGCTAACGAGGCTTCCCATGGTCTAAATGAAATTATGGAACTCATTAAGTTGAGTTTAGTAAGTTCTTTTAGATTAAGTGAATCCAATAGAAAATAGTGGTGCCAGAACGCAAGTTGGGTTTAGTAAGTTCATTTGGACTAAGTGAATCCAATAGAAAATAGTGATGTCGGAACGAGGAACCGTAGGATCCTAACCGGTGTCGCTCTAATCAACTTTAATATGCCCCCATAAAATTTAAGGAACTTCAACCATAGGGTCACCTGATTTGACTTTATAACTTAAAACACTAGAAAACTCAAACTTTTCGCGGCAAGGAGTTTGGAGCTAGCATGGTGGGCAACACGGCCATCTCTAACAACAAAACCTGTCTTTCCCAGCTAAACCAATCTTCCTTCTTTAGACTTAAACAACAAAGCCATAGGACTTCGAGGTTGCTTGCGTATACAACGTAAATCCTCACCTTATCTTTAGGCCTTTGTATAGCCCTGCTATACAATATAAGCCCTAAAACGTAAATCCTCACCTTATCTTTAGGCCTTTGCATAGCCCTGCTATACAATATAAGCCCTAAACGTAAATCCTCACCTTATCTTTAGGCCTTTGCATAGCCCTGCTATACAATATAAGCCCTAACACATAAATCCTCACCTTATCTTTAGGCCTTTGTATAGCCCTGCTATACAATATAAGCCCTAACTCATAAATCCTCACCTTATCTTTAGGCCTTTGTATAGCCCTGTTATATAATATAAGCCCTAACTCATTCTTTAGACTTAAACAACAAAGCCATAAGACTTCGAGGTTGCTTGCTTATGCAACGTAAATCACCTTATCTTTAGGCCTTTGCATAGCCCTACTATACAATATAAGCCCTAACTCGTCTTAGGACTTATCTTTAGGCCTTTGTATAGCCCTGCTATATAATATAAGCCCTAACTCATCTTAGGATTTCGAGATTTTATCTTTAGGCCTTTGCATAGCCCTGCTATACAATATAAGCCCTAACTCGTCTTAGGATTCTTAGGCCTTTGCATAGCCCTGCTATACAATATAAGCCCTAACTCGTCTTAGGACTCCAAGGTTGTCGCATAGCCCTGCTATACAATATAAGCCCTAACTCGTCTTAGGATTCCGAGGTTGTCGTTTGTTAATAGCCCTGCTATACAATATAAGCCCTAACTCGTCTTAGGATTCCGAGGTTATCGTTTGTCATGACCTAAATCCTCACATCTTCCTATACAATATAAGCCCTAACTCGTCTTAGGATTCTGAGGTTGTCATTTGTCACAACCTAACCCTGCTATATAATATAAGTCCTAACTCGTCTTAGGATTCTGAGGTTGTCGTTTGTCACGACGTAAATCCTCACATCTTTCAAGCTATTTGTGTGATAGTTTCACACGAATGTATGCCCTAACTAATAACATTGGCAGGATGAAACACTTTAATTTTTTTCCTCAAAATTGAAGCCAAACATTAGGATAGCTTGGGAAATCACCAAGGTTCGCCTATGGATTCATGACATCCCTTAGTTCTTACTCCTTTGGATTCTACAATAAAATGTTCTAAATTTGAACCAATCCCCTTTCACACCTCTACGTTCGATCTCATTGAAGAGTCCCACCCTTTGAAATTCCTTGAAGATAATATTTCTTGATTTTTATCAAGAGTCTTCTAAGGTGAATTTGGTTATTTGAGATGTAATTAACTATAGGGGTTTTCCCTTATAGGAAGCATGTCCGAACCCAGCTTAATATAAACCCTATTTAATTTTTCATATTAAATAGGGGAACTTATCGGCAAATATAAAGGTTTCGCAGACCAGATGGATATCATAATTTTTTTTAGTTTATTTGATTGAGCCTCATCCTCAAGTCTTGTGTTTATCCTTCAGGATAGTACAGGGTTTGAGGTATAGTGCTCTTTCATTTAAACTATGAAAAATATGGGGTCAGTTTGATTTCATACTTTTCTAAACTTCAACGTCCTTCCAAAGAGGGCGATGAGATTTCGATTTTGGTGACCGACAGCTTCTTACGGGCAACTCTAATAAAAAAATATGCCGACAGAAACATTTATTTTTCGTAGAATGCCTTTTGGACAATGCAATGCACCTGCAACATTTCAAAGATGCATGATGTCAATTTTTAGCAATTTTATAGAGCATGGAATGGAAGTGTTTATGGATGATTTTTGTATTTTGGACTTTGTTTGACTTATGTCTTAATAATTTAAAAAAATAATTGGAGATATGTGAGAAAATCAACCTAGTCTTAAATTGGGGAAAATGTCAATTTATGGTTGTAGGAGGTATTATTCATGGGAATAAAATTTTTGAAAAAGGAAAGGAGGTAGATCCTGCAAAAATCCAAGTTATAGAAAAATTACCAACTCCTAATAATGTTAAAGGGGTGAAAAGTTTTCTAGGACATGCTGGTTTTTCCAGGCGCTACATAAAAAATTATTCAAAAATAACTAAACCCCTATGCCAACTTTTAGAAAAAGATACAAAATTTGATTTTAATGAGGAATGCATAACATCATTTGAATTATTAAAGAAAAAAATAATCACAGCACCTATAAAAGTACCAGCTGATTGGGAGAAACCATTTGAAATAATGTGTGATGCTAGTGATTATGCTATCGGGGTTGTATTAAAACAAAGGCACGATAAAGTTTTTAAAGTTATATATTATGCTAGTAAAACTCTAAATAATGCTCAAACTAATTATACTACTACTGAAAGAGAGTTATTAGCTATTGTTTCTACCTTTGATAAATTTAGATCTTATTTAATTGAAACTAAATGTATAGTGCATACAGATCATTCTGCTATTAAATATTTGATGCAAAAGAAGGATGTTAAATGATTAATTAGATGGATACATCTATTGCAAGAGTTTGATTTTACCGTGGTAGATAGAAAGGGAAATGATAATCAAATAGCTGATCATTTGTCTAGAATAAAAATAGAAATATTAACTAATTTTGCAAATAAAATTTTAGAAAATTCCCCTGCTAAACATTTATAAAATATTGATGAAATGGATGTACCACAGTATGCTGATATAGTAAATTATATTGTAAGTGACATTCTACCACCTGATATCAAGAATCCACAATTAAAGAAATTTATCTATAATTCGAAAGACTATTTTTTGGGATGACCCATATTTATATAAATAATGTAAGGATTTAATTATTAGATGATGTGTACCTTATGAAGAACCTCAACAGATAATTGAAAGATGTCATGATTCTAAATTTGGAGGACATTTTGGAATAAATAGAACTACATATAAAATTTTACAAGCTGGATTTTATTGGCCTACTAATTTTAGAGATGTTAATGAATATATTAAAACATGTGATAGATGTCAATGAGTAGGAAATATTTCCAGAAGAGATGAAATCCCTTTAAATTACACATTAGAAGTTAAAATTTTTTATGTGTGGGGATTAGACTTTATGGGACCATTTATGCCTTCATTTGAAAATTTATATATATTAGTTGTTGTTGATTATATGTCTAAGTGGATTGATGTTATTGTTATGCCTAGATGTGACACTCGGAGTGTTTCTAAACTTTTAATTAAAAATATTTTTACAAGATATGGAATGCCGAGAGTAATCATTACTGATGGAGGATCTCATTTCAGGAATAAGAGAATCAAAAAATTAATCAAGAAATATGATATAATGCATAGATTCTCTACTACTTATCATCCTCAAACTAGGGGTCTAGCTGAAATATTGAATCGTGAAATTAAACACATTTTTGAAAAAGTTGTAAATCCTTATAAATTGAATTGGTCTGCTAAACTAGATACTGCATTATGAGCATACAGAACTGCTTATAAAAATCCTATAGGAATGTCCCCACATAGATTGATTTTTAGAAAAACATGTCATTTACCAGTAGAATTGGAACATAAAGCATTTTAGGCTATTAAAGAATTTAATTTTAATTTAAGGGATGCTGGTGAGAAAAGGTTTTTGCAACTTAATGAATTTAAGGAGATTAGAAATGAAGCATATGATAATGTGAAAATCTATTAAGAGAAAATGAAAATATGACATGATCAGAAGATGTCGGTGCTATTTTTGGTTAGAGAGTTGCCCGTAAGAAGCTGTCGGTCACCAAAATCGAAATATCGTCGCCCGCTTCGGAAGGATCTTTTAATTTACATATATATTTAGTTTTAGAAAAATATGAAATCAAACTCACTACATATTTTTCATATTTTAAATGAAAGAGCATTGTACCTCAAATCTTGTATCTATCCCGAAGGATAAACACAAAACTTAAGGATGAGGCTCGATCAAATAAACTAAGAAATATATGACATCCGTTTGGTATACAAAACCTTTGTATTTGCTGGTAAGTTCCCCTATTTAATATAAAGAATTAAATAGGGTTTATATTAAGCTCAGTTCGGTCATACTTCCTAAAAGGGCATGCCCCTACAGTTAATTACAACTTTTAAATGACCAAAGTCACCTAAGAAGACTCTCGATAAAAATCAGGAAATATTATCTTCAAAGAATATGACCAAAGTCACCTAAGAAGACTCTCAATAAAAATCAGGAAATATTATCTTCAAGGAGTTCAAAGGGTATAACTTTTCAATGAGATCGGACGCAGAGGTGTGAATTTGAAACATTTTGTTGTAGAGTCCAAAGGAGGAAGAACTAGGGGATGTCATGGATCCAGAGGAAAACCTCGGTGACTTTCTAAGCTATCCTAATGTTTGGCTTCATTTCTGAGGAGAAATATTTAAGTGTTTCATCCTGCCAATTTTATTTGTTAGGGCTTACATTTATGTGAAACGATCACACAAATAGCCTGAAAGATAAAAGGATTTAAGTCGTGATAAACGACAACCTCAAAATCCTAAGACGAGTTAGGGCATATATTATATAGCAGGGTTAAACAAAGGCCTAAAGATAAGATGAGGATTTAAGTTGCATAAGCAGGCAACCTCGAAGTCCTATGGCTTTGTTGCATATATCTAACGAAGCAAGATTGGTTTAGGTGGGGAAGACAGGTTTTTCATTTGAAGATGGTCATGTTGCCCACCATGCTAGCTCCAAGCTCCTTGTCGTGGCGAGTTTAAGTTTTCTAATGTGACAAGTTATGATGTCAAATCAGGTGGCCCTATGGTTGAAGTCCTTTAAATTTTATGGGGGCATGTAAAAGTTGATTAGAGCGACACCGGTTAGGATCCTACGGTTCCATTGTTCCTGCACCACTATTTTCTATTGGATTTACTTTGTCCAAATGAACTTATTAAACTCAACTTAATGAGTTCCATAATTTCATTTAGACTGTGGGAAGCCTCGTTAGCAACCGTAGGTTACCTCCTCCAAGGAATTCTCGATCATCCAATATATATGTCTTAATTTGGTTGAAGTTCTAGTTTTGTGTGATGTTTGTGATTAAATTTTGAGTTATTTTATAGTTTGAATGTTGTGGGGGTGAATTTTATCTTGGTTGATTTTAGTTTTAGTTTTGGTTTTGCTTTTGTGGCTATCCTAATAGTTTTAGTTTTCAAGCAGGGTGACATCATTCTTTAACATGCAAATTTTTAGGTATAAAAGTACAATATGAAAGTACATGAAAGACAACGCTGAAAACTATAAAAGCAGACCTGGCGAGTCTTCTCGTACCTGGCGAGTCTTCTCAAATCTTGTATCTACCCCGAAGCATAAACATAAGACTTGAGGATGAGGCTCGATCAAATAAACTAGGGAATATATGACATATGTTTGGTGTGCAAAACCTTTATATCTTCCGACGAATTCTTCTATTTAATATAAAGNCGGAAGGACATTGAAGTTTAGAAAAGTATGAAATCAAACTGACCCCATATTTTTCATAGTTTAAATGAAGAATCACTATACCTAAAACCCTGTATCTATCTCGAAGGATGAACATAAGAATTGAGGATGAGGCTCTAAAAAATAAACTAAGGAAAGTATGACGTCCGCCTGGTCTGCGAAACCTTTGTATTTGCTGACAAGTTCTCTTATTTAATATAAAGAAATAAAAAGGGTTTATATTAATANAGTTAATTACATCTTAAATGACCAAAGTCACCTAAGAAGATTCTCGATAAAAATCAGGAAATATTATCTTCATGGAGTTCAAAGGGTAGGACTTTTCAATGAGATCGGACGCAGAGGTGTGAATTTAGAACATTTTGTTGTAGAGTACAAAAGAGGAAGAACTAGGGGATGTCATGGATCCAGACCTAAGCTATCCTAATGTTTGGCTTCATTTCTAAGGAGAAATATTTAAGTGTTTCATCCTGCCAAGTTTATTTGTTAGGGCTTACATTTATGTGAAATGAATCACNGTTAATTACATCTTAAATGACCAAAGTCACTTAAGAAGACTCGATAAAAATCAGGAAATATTATCTTCAAGGTGTTTCAAAGGGTGGGACTTTTTAATGAGATCGGACAANAGAATTTAGGTCGTGACAAACGACAACCTCAGAATCCTAAGACGAGTTAGGGCTTATACTGTATAGCAAAGCAATACAAAGGCCTAAAGATAAGCTGAGTATTTACGTTGCATAAGCAAGCAACCTCAAAGTCCTATGGCTTTGTCGCTTATATCTAAGGAAGGAAGATTGGTTTAGCTAGGAAGACAGGTTTTGCTGTTGAAGATGGCCGTCTGCCCCACCATGCTAGCTCCAAGTCCTCACCGAAGACAGGTTTTGTTGTTGAAGATGGTCGTGCTGCCCACCATGCTAGCTCCAAGCTCCTTGTCGTGGCGAGTTTAAGTTTTCTGATGTGTCAAGTTATAATGTCAAATCTGGTGGCCCTATGGTTGAAGTCCTTTAAATTTTATGGGGGCATGTTAAAGTTGATTAGAGCGACACCGATTAGGATCCTACGGTTCCCTCATTCCATGAGGGCATATTAAAGTTGATTAGAGCGACACCGGTTAGGATCCTATGGTTCCCTCGTTCTGGGTTCTTTAAATTTTATGAGTGCATATTAAAGTTGATTAGAGTGACACCGGTTAGGATCCTACGGTTCCCTCGTTCTGGTGAGGGCATATTAAAGTTGATTTGAGCGACACCGGTTAGGATCCTACGGTTCCCTCGTTCCGGCATCACTATTTTTATTTGGATTCACTTAGTCCAAATGAACTTACTAAACTTAACTTAATGAGTTCCATAATTTCATTTAGACTGTGGGAAGTCTCGTTAGCAATCGTAAGTTACCTCCTCAAAGGAATTCTCGATCATCCGATAGAGATGTCTTAATTTGGTTCAAGTTGTTATTTTGTGTGATGTTTGTGATTAAATTTTGAGTTATTTTATATTTTGAATGTTGTGGGGGTGAATTTTATCTTGGTTGATTTTAGTTTTAGTTTTGGCTTTGGTTTTGTGGCTATTCGAATAGTTTTAGTTTTCATGCAGGGTGACATCGTTGTTTAGCATGAAAATTTGCAGGTATAAAAGTACAGTATGAAAGTACAAGAAAGACAATGATGAAAATGGTAAAAGCGTACCTGACAAGTCTTCTCGTTCCACCACCTGAAACTCAAAAGGCATGTTAAGGCAATTTATATGAAACAAGGAAGTAAAATTTTGACGACCTACCTAACCCTAGGTCATATCTTGGTGGTCCTTAAGAGTTTAATTAAGGATAATTTTGTCAAGCAAAACATATTAAGTTTAGTAGATCTCCGAGGTATCCAACATTTTTAATTAAGGATGATGTTGCCAAGCAAAATATATTAAGTTTAGTAGATCTCCGAGGTATCCAATAGAATCTACAGAAAGAAGCAGGTTCATGCTACTCTCTCGCTGCTTGATGGAAAGTCTCGAGTTCTTTTAAACTTATTATTTTGCTTAATAATTCATCATATAAACACCCTAATGCTTAATGAACAATGATGTCTTAATTATCCCTAAGAGTAAGGTAATTATCATCTGTAATTTAATTTTGAAAATTATGTGGGTGAAAAACCTTAAAGAGGCAAGTTAGTGTTATTGGAACACTTAACCAAATTTTGGTCCTAATTTGGCTTATAGTGTTTGAAAGATGTTCTAATTTACTTTTCTATCCCTCATTTAAATGAAACTTCATTGGGCTTGTAGTGTTTGAAAGATGTTCTAATTTTCAATTATTTACTTTTCTAATCCTCATTTAAATGAAACTTGATTTAGCCTAAGTCACTACTAAGCCCTTAGATCTTAGTGAGTGTCTTAATTAGTTTTGAAAAGGTTAAGCTTTAGGTGGTCATGATTCATTATTTGAATTTTATTTGAAAATCAAAATAAGTATATTAAATTGATTAACTATTGACTTCAAAAGTCATACTCCTAAATCCTGGGTTCATTTTATTTTAATAAACTTCCAAATTTTAAAAATTTAAAATTTTATTAATTTATCTTTTCAAAGTGAGGTTGATTTCTACCAATTAACCCCTTATGTTTCAAACATCCAAATAAACTGATTAAGATCAGAGGTTGCCCATTTTCCTCCTTTAATTAAGCCTAAATGTTAATTAAGGCTAAATTTTCAAAATTACACATTTGCCCTTAAGGCTCTAACACTTCATAATTTACCAAATTTAATCCAAATGACTTTGAAATTTTTATCCCACCTTATTCATGGGTCAATTAAGACATCAGAGGAGAAAATGTGATTTTTCAAATTTTAATTTAATTTACATAATTATTTTCATTCAAAAATAGGATTTTTCAAAGAAAATTCCTAACTTGACCAAGGTAAATTTTAATTCCTTAAAATTTTTACTAGAGGTTGACCTAAATAAGAGAAGTCTTTAGACCAAGTTTCATGTTTTTTTGAATTTTATTTGAATTTTAAGAATTATTTTAAGCTATGAGGTATTTGTTAAATAAAAAATATCTTAAATGGAGAAAATTAAGTTTTATATTTTAGAAAAAACCTCCTATGGTTAGAGAACTTAGAAGAGAAAATTTATATTTTTCTGAGTTTTATTTGATTTATTGGAATTATTCTTAGTGAAAATCCATTTTTAGCCTTTAAAATTCAGTATCTTTCTTAAGAAAATTAGGAAAAATATCCCAATTGTACTTAAGTTCTTAGGAAGCAATTTAGAAAATTTTCATGAATTTTATTATCTTTTCTATGATTTTTATGGATTTTTAATTATTTAAATAATTAGAAAAGACTAAAAATGATGTTTTTATTTTAAATACCATTTTAATTTTAGAATAATACTCCTAATCAAAGAGAACTCAAAAAATAAGTTTTTATAAATTTTTTAGTTATATTTTGATTTTTAAAAATCATTTAAATGCCAAAAATGTTATTTATCTTTAAAACTCAACTTAAGTTACCAAATAAACTCAAAATGCTTTGGAATTTTTATGGTGAGCTCTTTGGATCTTAAGCAATAGTGGAGATCAAAAATCAAGTCATTTTGTTGTTTTTATTTTTCAAAATTAATTATTTTAGTGATTTAGGGTTTGTGAAGATTAGGTGTATTTTGAATGACCTGGCTCATGAGAAATTTTCTTAAAGGCTCTCTGGTCATCATAAACTTTCCAAAATTTTCTTGGATCTTTCTAAGCAACATGCTAATTTCCATGATTATTTTAAATAAATAATGCACATAAACTTGCAAAATATGATTCTCTATCTAGGGACCTCTTCTAACTTTGGAAAAATCAAGGAATGTTCCGTAAGATAAAGGCAACAACATGCTAAAATTTCAAGCCATGGTGATAATACTACATGCATGGAAAATCAAAACTTACAAGTCAGTGTTTAATTAATTAAAAAGAAAATATGCATCAAATGGACTCCAAATCATTTTCACATTATTCTCCTCTATTCACTGAGCAAGAGGGTAATTTTATTTTATGTTTATAAATTTTCTACACCAAGATATGAATTTTTAAAGCTAGAGATCATTTTCTAATATTTTAAATCCCTATTTATCTATTTAAACATGCGACGTTGACTGGATCATAGGCAGCTCCGAAAGCACGCGTGGCACGATCTGGTTGGATGCCGCCATCCATGTAGTCGTTGACTCGGCCCGCGGTTCATTTAAGGAAATGCTGTCAAGCTCGATCTCCTCCGTTCATCTGATACACGTGCGATCGGACAGTTCCCCATCATTGTCCTCGATAGAGTGATCTCGTGACTGTACACACTAAAACCCTAAGATCTTAGCCTAGACTCAACCAAATCACCTCGAGTTTGATCCTATGAACTCGTCTAAGTGAGACAAACATATCCATATGGTAATCATGCAATTAAATTAAGCCTAATTAAATGAAGAATCAAATTAGGCTCAAGAGGAGTAGAGGTTCAATACCTTGGCTCTGATAAGGGAAGCTTCGATCAGAGAGTCTCGGCTTGCTATGGTGAAATTTCTAGACCCAAATTCGACCAAGGCTGATTTCAGGTGCTGTTCTAGAGCTATGCTAGTGGCTCTGTGGAAGGGGGATTTGATAGGGCTTTGGCTTCTCTCAATGTGGTGAAGGTGTGGGTGAGTTTAATTTGAGTTTGGCGGAGTTTAGAGGTGTGGCAAGCTTTGTCCTTTCTCCGGCAAGGTTTTGAGCTAAAAAATTGGGCTCCAGCAAGGGGATTCAGGGCAATGTGGTGGTTGGGTTGCACTGAGGAGGTCTCAAAGAGGCGTTGGGATCAATTTGGGGAAGTCACTTGGAGGAATGTTTAGCTCTCTTTCATGAACATGGAGGGAAGCATTTTACAAAAATGTCTTTAAGCTTGCTGCTATGGCCAATTGGGGGGTGAAATGTGCTGCCTAGGTGAAGGGCTGACCAAAGGAAAATATGTTGAGATTTTCATACCTATTTTGTACTGTGTTTGATGATATTGCCCTANCCTCAAAGGCCCGCTGGCATTTCTCTTCCCAAATAAATTTGGCGTCCTTTTTAATTAATGCCGAGAAAGGCTTACACCTACCTGAGAGATTAGAAAGAAAACGTCTCAGATATGCCAACTTCCCTTGGAAGGAACGTAGTTGTTTCAAGGTTTTAGGGGGATGCATTTCCAAGATAGCTTTAATCTTATCTGGGTCGATCTCTATTCCCCGACGATGGACAATGAATCCTAGATATTTCCCGGAGGAAACGCCAAAGGTGCATTTTAAGGGATTCATTTTAAGGTAATATTTTCGTAACCGTTCGAGCACGATCCTCAAATCTTACAAATGGTCTATTTTTCTTTTACTTTTGATGACCAAGTCATCCACGTAGCATTCTACATGGTTGTGAATGAGGTCATCAAAAATCTTCGTCATTGCACGCTGATATGTTGCTCCAGCGTTCTTTAGGCCGAACGACATCACTGTGTAGTAGAAAATTCCAATCGGTGTTCTAAAGGCTGTAAGTGCTGAATCCTCAGGAGCCATCTTGATTTGGTTGTATCCCGACGATCCGTCAATGAAGGAGAAAATTTCATGTGTTGAAGCGACATCCATCATCATCTCTGGTATAAGTAGTGGAAATTCGTCTTTCGAACATGCCTTGTTCAAATCTCTGAAGTCGGCACAAACACGGATCTGTCCGTTTTTCTTCTTAAAAGGAACAATATTAGCCAACAATATCGGGTACTACTGTTCTTTAACAAAGTTGGCGTATATCAATTTCATTACCTCGACGATGACTTGATGTTCTATTTCGAGGGGCATTCTCCTGGGAGCTTGTTTTACTGGGGTTATATTCTTGTCCACCCCGAGTTTATGGACTGCAACCTCTACTGACAGTCCTAGCATTTCATCGTAGCTTCATGAGAAGCAATCTCTGAATAGTTTGATCAATTTTGCAGATTCTTCGTCATTAAGTAGAGAACTTATAAATGTAGGTCGGGGTTGCTCTTCTGTCCCGGGGTTAATCTCTTTCAATTCATCAATGATAAATTTAATTTCCGCCTCAAATTCGTCAGTTCCGAGGTTAATCTCTTTCAATTCATTGATAGTAGATTTAATTTCCTCCTCAAATTTTGGGGCGGAGCATCTTCTATTGGTTGATCAGTAGAGTCATCCTCTATATCGAGACAATCCTCTTCTGACTCACCAGTAACAATCTTGCAAAATTCAGAATCATCGATTGGTCTGACTGTACCAAATTCGAGACCCTCTTTTGAGTTTGGAGTTCGACTTTGACCATTCCATTATTTTTCAAAAAGTTGAAATTTATCTTTTGACATTTGTTTTGGTAAGTGTCCCTGTTGAATTAACTTTTGAACACAAGGCGAGAAGTAACCAAAAGTCAATTCCATTAATTCATTAGAATTAACATCCAAATTTACATGTTTTTCAAGCTCAGTAGAGGTAGAAGCACGATAAAATTTGATCGGCTTTGAACCAATACCACGGACTTCCTTGACCTCTAAACTCTCGACCTTTTGAGGGAGAATTGGAGTGAGGGCCATAGCATTCACATAGTGGTTTATCCGATCATACATTGTTTCATATTCATTCTTTTCTATATCTTTTAGAGATATCTCGTATTGAGGTCTCTTCCATTTTGTCATTAGTATTTCATCTTCATAACTGTCTTCATCTCCAATGTTGATAATTGGTCTAGTTCATTCAACAATTAAATTATTCCTTCTTCGTCCACGTCCCAAACCTCTACGTCGGGTGCGCGAACTAAAAGCACTTTCACCAACTCGTTCTAAGGGAGTGGTGGAAGATCGCTGAAGTGGAGTTGAATGGCTTCCTCTTTGTGATTCTTCTGAATCTTCATCTTTGTTTGTGATAACTTCACAAGAGAAGAAAGTCTTCTTTGGAGGCATGTAGTGGGCAACATCTTCATAGATACCAACTTCATGCATTGAAAATGGTTATAGGTCTCCCATGATGCAATTTTCTTGACCATCTTCAGAGGCACATAGTAGGCTACATCTTCATGGATACCAACTTCATGCACTGAAAATGGTTGTAGGTCTCCCTTGATGTAATTTTCTTGACCATCTTTGTGTATTTGATGCACTGGTGTAGAGATGATGGAACCATATTGTGCTCATGAATCCATGGTCAACCTAATAGAGCGTTCAAAGAGGTCTTAGCGTCGATGATATGAAATTTAGCGGTTGTCACGAGTTCTCCAACCTTCATAAATAATGTAATTGATCCAAGGGCTCTTTCTCCCATTTGGTTGAATTCTCTTAACATCATTTTATCAGCCGTAAGCTCTTAAGCTTCAATATCCAAATATGCCAATGTCCGTAGTCTCATCAAGTTAAGAGATGCTCCAGGATCCACTAAAACTCTGGATAACACAAATCTGCCAATGTTGATAGAGCTGTAGAGTGGACGGTTGTGGTCGGTGGTACCGAGCAGCAAGTATTCATCTGTGAAAGTTACCCATGTCTGTTCTTTCAACGAGCAAACTTCATCTGAGGATGTGCTGACCAACTGAGCTAAGCGAATTTCTGGGTCAAGCAAAGCTATAACCAGAGACTCTCTTATCTCCTTTGACAGGATCAGAGCATCGTAGATGCTTAGTCGGGCCAACAACTTCCTAAGATGAGCTAGCACGTTGTAGTCTACTTTGTATGATCCTTTGATTTTATCTTGATCATATGGTTCTTCCACTGGTGGAGGTGGAGGCATCTCTTCTCGAGTCATTATCTGTTTTCCTTTCTCTGTTGGAGCTATTCTTGGTAGTACCACTTTTCCGCTTCTTAAGTTAACTTCTGTGATTTCCTCTTCTTGAGATATCATTAATGAATCTTTTGGTATCTTTTCCTCTTCGTCAGAAAGATCTAAGTTGATGGCAAGCGGTGTACCATGATGCTCGAGAATTGGCTCCTTGTTATCAATGCTGTCGTAGGCGATATCATTGATGTCTTCTTTGGACTTGACAACGATTTCATCGGACTCGAGTACGATTTGAGGATCGATTTGGGGATTGAGATCAAACCTATATCAGTCATAATCAGTTACGTTATCACCAGAAATAGTTAAAACATATCCGAAATCAAAATCATTATATTCATAAGATCCTGGAGGGACAACAAGATAGTCATACAAAGTCAAGGGTTCGAGGATTTTCTTCCTTGAATCTGAGACAACCAATCTAGTAGAGGTAGCCCTTATCCTACCCCACGTGCTATCAATCTTTGTAGTGATGCTTTTCTTCTTCTTCTTTGTCTTTGACGATGATGGCTCTTCCGACGAAACCTTCATCTCGGGCTTGGTATATTGCAGACTCTGAATGGAGGCTTGTTTTGATGTAGACTGGATCTTGTTCAGTATTTTCTTAGATGATCTACTCCATACCTCATTCCATCCTTCTTTGGTATTCATTGAAGCTTGTTTCGATGAATCCTAAATTTGATTAAGGACCCTCTTGAGTTCATCCCAAGTTGTGCTCCATCTATCTATTCTGGTATACGGATCAATTGGGGAGATTGGCTCGGCCGAAATCATGTTTATGGAACCTTTTTCAGGTTCTTTTAAATATTCTTTCGGGATTGTTATGTTTTCTTCTTTAAGGTTCCTCTCGAGCCAGTCTTTAAAGATGAAACATTTTTCTATAGTGTGCCCAGGCAACCGGCGGTATGGGCAATAATCTGGTTCATTCTTCTTATCCACCTCTTCAGGATTCTTTGGATCTGGTAGTTTGAATTCTAGCTTCTTCATCAGACTCCTGAATATTTTAGGTATACCTTCATCCTTGAAAGAATACACAATTTCTATCACTCCGACAGGGATATTCTTTTATCCCCTGTTTGAGGTGATCCCTCTTGAGGTGGCCGCTGGTTGGATTGACTATTCTGTTTCTGAGAGTACTGTGATGAAGACTGGCGATGCTCTTCTGCATATATCTTTATTGGCTGCTTTCTTTTGTGGATGGTCGCTACTACTCCTGATTTCTTCACAAACACTTTGGTGACCTTAGCCTTTTAATGTGGCTCCATGTGTTTATTTCTTCATGAAGACTGCTAGCTTTACTGAATAGCTTCTCGAAGGACTTGATGGTGTGTCCCTTAAGTTGAAAGCTACTGGCCCATGAATGCTCTTGAGTAGAATTTCAATTGCATGATGTTCCTGTAGCGGATGTTCACATTTCATGCCAAGGTTTCTCCATCTCAAAATATAGTCTACCAAAGTTTTGCTAGACTTTTGATTTTTCATCATGAGCTCTCCAATAGACACATGGTGTTGAGCTCCAACAAATTTTTTCACAAATAAATATTCTAATTCAAAAAATGTTTTGACTAGCATGTTGGGCAAGTTAGTGTACCATTCAAAAGCAATTCCTGATAAGCTGCTGACGAATTGCTAGTAGAGTAGAGCTTCACTATTTCTCGTGTTGGCACAGCTGTCTTGAAAATGTGCTTTATGCTTTCTAGGATTTCCAGTCCCATCAAATATCTTGAAGTTTGGGGCCACAAAACCCTTGGGGAAAGATACGACATTGAACTTTTCTGGGTAAGGTCTACCCTTCAAAATTGATGCACCGCCCTTGTATTGGGCTAAGGCGTCCCGCACTTGTTCAACCATTTGCTTGAACTCCTTTTCTGGCATGACACTTGAAGGAAAATCTTTCTTTGGTTGCTCATTTTTGTTTGTTGAAGTAGCCTCTCTTCTCTCATCTATAATTTGTATGATTTCCAGCTGATTAATCTCTGGAGAAGCTAATTGCGGTGCTTGTGATTTCCTCTGAATGGTGGCCATGGCAGTCATAGCTGCAGTCATCTCTTCTATTCTTTTCTCTAGTAGACTAACTTGCTCATCCCTTAGAAGGATAACCCTACGTAGCTCATCTACGGCGTTCTCTTTGGTGTGAGGTTAAGCCTCGCACGCAGATCTGGTGGCTCTAATTTTGATCACATGGACATCCATTAAATACTCCTCCATGTAATCATTGTAATCAAAATTTTCATTGTCGCTATCGACGGAAACTTTGTGTTCAACAGCTAACTCGGAAATTTTGATTCTGAGTTTCTCAACTTTTTCTTCAATTATCTATTCCTTGATCACTTTAAGATCTGGAGGACCCTGATGGACATTCTCTATTTATTCCTCCATCTTGCTAGTTATTGCGATGTCAGATATTACAGACACTAGTTTCACTTCTTGTTTCTATCTCGCAGACTCATTATATTATATCGGTGCAGCGACCTTGGGTACCGATACCTTTTTCTTTTTTTGACTATGATGTCTTAGGATGGAGCATCTTAGTAGAAACATCGGTATGTCGAGGGAAAGTATGCTCCAGTGGTGTAGACCGGCTACAGTGCAAGGTAATCGTCTTGTCTTTGTCTTTGAGATTGTAGGAATATCTCCATAATGGGCGTCGGGTCAGATTTTTGGACCCAGTCTCGGCTTAACTGATCGACGGCCTGTGACCTTGGTGGTAGTATAATCAGTAGTGATCATTGTGGTATCAACTATGTTCCATAAACAAAACCAGACGGGGATGCGAGTAGGTGGCACTCTAGTTTTCTTGTGGGACTGTCTAGCGGATTTGATGCCTTTCAAAATTTCCTTCTTCTTGCGAGGAGAAATTGCATCTCCCACTCGTTTAAGTAAGTTGCTAACCTAACATCCTTCTTTGGTAGCAAGCCTTCTGAAAACATCACTAACTTGGTGATAGGAGTGAACTTCTTTCTCTCCTCACCGTGTCCATGAAGCAACAGTAATGCGACAGCAATCCTTCGGATGCTCTCATATCCCTTGGTATCTATCATAGGATGGAATCTACTTCCTCACAGGAGTGGATAAATTTCTGGTAACACTTCTTCATATTGATAAAGCTCCTCCTTAACGGGTGTCTCCTTGGGAGCCTGGGCTTTAATGGCTCTCCGAACTCTTCTATTATTGTTCCTCCTTTGAGTTCGTGTCAGCGGTACAATCCTCGAACTTGATCAGATTTCAAACACGATTGGTGGGACAGTTAATCCCTCAGTCGGATCCTCAATAATCATCACTTCTTTCCCCTTAACAGCAGCGGGGCTAGTAGGTTTGGAGGGTGTTGCGACGACAGCAGTTTTGGACTTCTTGCAGGTAGGGAAGTCTTGAAGGCAGTTTAGATTGAATTCTGCAAACGGCTCCAGTATTTCTGGAGTGGCAATCTTCATTACCACGAATGGGGATTTCCCGAGTATGACCTCGAGATCTTAAAATCCAGCTCCAAATTTGATGGTAGGAGCAAGGTTACGGGCTTCATGACTCGTTGGCAGGTTGTAGAAAAAGGTCAGCGTTGGGTAGGCCGTTGCAGCAGGCTTTAAAACCAAAAGTTTCAGGATTAGCTATATGGCCAAAATCCTCGTAATTTTTAGTGCAAGCACTAAAAGTAGAGGTTGATCTGTAGACTGGGCGGGTCTTATTTATGGGTATTTTAAAATCTTGTTTAAAAATTTAATTAATGTAAGCAAATCTCAAAGTGCGCACAACACAACATGATTTAGTTTAATTTGCAGAATAGAAAATCAAATTTGAAGAGAGATGTGAAGTATTTTAGGACCCAGTGCGGGATCTATTTGGTGGCAGAAAATGCCAGGTGGAACTAATCCACCGACACAACTATTGGGAGTCCGACCCCACATGAAAATTTAAAGATTTTGTAATGGCCTTCTGAAGTCCAAGGAGTTGGTTGTACCTTCCCAAGATAGAAATGGGTAAAGTATGCCAACAGAAGAAGGGTAATTTGGTCTAAGAGGGACATGAACACATTACCAATGTGTGAAAATAATATTTCTTGAACCCAGCAGAGTCGCCAAAAGCTGTCGGTGCTATTTTTGGTTGGGGGAGTTGCCCGTAAGAAGCTGTCGGTCGCCGGAATCGAAATCCCGTCGTCCGCTTCTAAAGGATGTTAAAGTTTAGAAAAGCTTGAAATCAAACTGACCCCTTATTTTTCATAGTTTAAATGAAAGAGTGCTTTACCTCAAACCCTGCATCTATCCCGAAGGAAAAAACACAAGACTTGAGGATGAGGCTTGATCAAATAAACCAAAGAATATATGACATCTGTCTGGTCTACGAAAATTTTATATTTGCCGACAAGTTCCCCTATTTAACATAAAGAATTAAATAAGGTTTACATTAAGCTGGGTTAAACATGCTTCCTATAAGGGCAAGCCCCTATAGTTAATTACATCTTAAATGACCAAAGTCACCGGCTTCCTATAAGGGCAAGCCCATATAGTTAATTACATCTTAAATGACCAAAGTCACCTAAGAAATATAAGGGAAAGCCCCTATAGTTAATTACATCCTAAATGACCAAAGTCACTTAAGAAGACTCGATAAAGGCAAGCCCCTATAGTTAATTACATCTTAAATGACCAAAGTCACCTAAGAAGACTCTGGATAAAAATCAAGAAATATTATCTTCAAGGAGTTTCAAAGGGTAGGACTTTTCAATGAGATCGGACGTAGAGGTATGAAAGGAGATTGGTTAAAATTTGGAACATTTTAATGTAGAATCCAAAGGAGGAAAAAATAGGGGATGTCATGGATCCAGAGGAGAACCTCAGTGACTTCCCAAGCTATCCTAATGTTTGGCTCCAATTTTGAGGAGAAAAATTTAAGTGTTTTATTCTGCCAATTTTATTGGTTAGGGCTTACTTTCATGTGAAACGATCACACAAATAGCCTGGAAGATGTGAGGATTTTGGTCGTGACAAACGACAACCTCGGAATCCTAAGACGAGTTAGGGCTTATATTATATAACAAGGCTATACAAAGGTCTAAAGATAAGGTGAGGATTTACATTGCATTAGCAATATGTATAACAGGGCTATGCAAAGGCCTAAAGATAAGGTGAGGATTTACGTTGCATAAGCAAGTGCCTTCCGAAGTCCTATGGCTTTGTTATTTAAGTCTAAGGAAGGAAGATTGGTTTAGCTGGGGAAGACGGATTTTGCTGTTGAAGATGGTCGTGCTACCACCATGCTAGCTCCAAGCTCTTACGTGATGAGTTTGAGTTTTCAAGTATGTCAAGTTATAATGTCAAATCAGATGGCCCTATGGTTGAAGTTCTTTAAATTTTATGGGGTGCATGTTAAAGTTGATTAGAGCGACACTGGTTAGGATCCTACGGTTCCCTCATTTTGACACCATTATTTTCTATTAGATTCACTTAGTCTAAATAAACTTACTAAATTCAACTTAATGAGTTCCATAATTTCATTTAGATAGTGGGAAGCCTTATTAGCAATCGTAGGTTGCCTCCTCCAAGGGATTCCCGATCATCCGAGAGACTGTGGGAAGCCTCGTTAGCAACCGTAGGTTACCTCCTCTGAGGGATTCTCGATCATCAGATAGAGACGTCTTAATTTAGTTGCAATTGTAGTTTTGTGTGATGTTTGTGATTAAATTTTGAGCTGTTTTATATTTAAATTTAGTTGAAGTTGTGGTTTTGTGTGATGTTTGTGATTAAATTTTAAGTTGTTTTATATTTCGAATTTAGTTGAAGTTGTAGTTTTATGTGATGTTTGTGATTAAATTTTGAGTTGTTTTATATTTTAAATGTTATGGCGGTGAATTTTATCTTGTTTGATTTTTGTTTTGGTTTTGGTTTTGTGGATATCCTGATAGTTTTAGTTTTCATGCAAGGTGGCATCATTGTTTAGCATGCAAGTTTGTAGGTATAAAAGTATAGTATGAAAGTACAAGAAAGGCAATGCCGAAAATTGTAAAAGCGTACATGTCGAGTCTTCTTGTTCTACCACCTGAAACTTAAACTGCATGTCAGGGCAATTTATATAGAGGCAATAAGGTAAGGTTTTCGTAGTTTTCCTAACCATATGTGATATCTTGGTGGGTCCTTAGGAGTTTAATTAAGGATGATTTTGTCAAGCAAAACTTATTATGTTTAGTAGATCTTCAAGATATCCAGCAGATCTAGAGAAAGAAGCAGGTCCGTGCTACTCTCTCGCTGTCTGGTGGAAAATCCTGAGTTCGTTTAAACTTATTATGTTGCTTAATAAGCCATCCTATAAATACCCTTAATACTCAGTGAGCATTAGCGTCTTAATTATCCCTAAGAATAGGGTAATTATCATTTATCATTTAATTTGAAAATTATGTGGGTGAAGACCCTCGAAGAAGCAAGTTAAAAGAATAGGGTAATTATCACTTGTGATTCAATTTAAGAATTATGTGGGTGAAGACCCTTAAAAAGAATAGGGTAATTATCACTTATCATTTAATTTGAAAATTATGTGGGTGAAGACTCTTAAAGAGAATTTGTCATTTAATTTAAGAATTATGTGGGTGAAGACCCTTAAAGGGGCAAGTTAGTGTAATTGATCAACTTGTGATTCAATTTAATAATTATGTGGGTGAAGACCCTTAAAGAGGCAAGTTAGTGTTATTGGAACACTTAGCCAAATTTTGAGGTGAAGACCCTTAAAGAGGCAAGTTAGTGTTGTTGGAACACTTGGCCAAATTTTAACCCTAATTGGGCTTGTAGTGTTTGAAAGGTATTCTAATTTTCAATGATATTTACTTTTCTAACCCTTATTTAAATGAAACTTGATTTAGCCTAAGTCACTTCTAAGCCCTCAGATCTTAGTGAGTGTCTTAATTAGTTTTGAAAAGGTTAGGCTTTAGGTGGTCATGATTCATGATTTGAATCTTATTTGAAAATCAACATAGTGGTATTAAATTGATCAATTACTGACTTTAAAAGTCATACCCCTAAGTTTTAGGTTCATTTTATATTAATAAACTTCCAAATTTTAACAATTTAGAAATTTATTAACCTATCTTTTTAGTTAAGAAAGTGAGGTTGATTTCCACCAATTAACCCTTTGTGTTTCTAACATCAAATAAATTGATTAAGGTCACAGGTTATCCCCTTTTCCTTCTTGAATTAAGCCTAAATATTAATTAAGGCTAAATTTTTAAAATTACACACTTGCTCCTAAGGCTCTAATACTTCATAATTTGTCAAATTCAATTCAAATGACTTTAGAATTTTTATCCTACCTCATTCATGGGTCAATTAAGACATGAGAGGAGAAAATGTGATTTTTTAAAATTTAATTTAATTTATATAATTATTTTCATGCAAATATAAGATTTTTGAAAGAAAGTTCCTAACTTAACCAAGGTAAATCCTAATCTTTTGAAATTTTTACTAGAGGTAGACTTAGACTAGAGAAGCCTTTAGACCAAATTTAATGATTTTTTGAATTTTATATGAATTTTAAGAATTATTGTAAATTATTGGGTGTTTATTAATATAAAATATTTTAAATGGGGAAAATTAAGTTTTGTATTTTTGAAAAGCCTTTCTAAGGTTAGAGAACTCAAAGAAGAAGATTTTATATTTTTCTGAATTTTATTTGATTTATTGGAATTATTCTTAATGAAAACCCATTTTTAGGCTTTAAAAATCATTTTTAAGCTTTAAAATTCAATATCTTTATTTAGAAAACCAAAAAAAATATTCTAATTGTTCCTATGGGATTAGGAAGCAATTTAGAACATTTCCATAAGTTTTATTATTTTTGTGACCCTTATGGATTTTTAATTATTTTAAATATTTAAAAATAGTCTAAAAAATGAAATTTTTATTTTAAATATCATTTTATTTTTATAAAATGCCTCTGGTTACAGAGAACTCAAAAAATAATTTTTTTATAAATTTTTGAGTAATATTTTGATTTTTAAAAATCATTTAAATGCCAAAAATGATGTTTATTCTTTAAAAATCAACTTAGGTTATCAAATGAATTAAAAATATTTTGAAATTTTTATGGTGAGTTCTCTGGATCTTGAATAACAATGGAGATAAAAAATCAAGTCATTAAAATGTTTATATCTTTCAAAATTAATTATCTTAGTGATTTAGTGTTTGTGAAAATTAGGTGCATTTTAAATGATTTAACCCATGAAATTTTTTCCAAAAGGTTCCCTGATCATCATAAACCTTTCAAAATTTTCTTGGAATTTTCTAATAAACATGCTAATTTCCATGATTAATATATGCAAATAGAAGACACAAACTTGAAAAATAAGGATCCTTGTCTAGGAACCTCCTCTGAATTGGGAAAAATTAGAGGATTTTCCCCTTGATAGAGGCTACAACATGCCAAAAATTCAAGCTATGGTGATAAGACTATATGCATGGAGAATTAAAAGATTCAAATCAATGTTTAATTAATTAAAAATAAAATATGCATCACATGGAATTAAAATTATTTCCACATTGTTTTCCTCTGTTCACTGAGCAAGAGAATATTTTTTTTTGTGATTTTTCTACACAAAGTTATGAATTTTTGAAGTTAAGGGAGTTTATGTAAATAGAAAAAGCCCTATTTTTCTACTTATCCACGCGGTGTCTTGTCAACCTACGGTGACTCCGAAGGTCCATGCGGTGGGTTCTCATTTGACACTTCCCTCAACGCCAGCAGCCATGTGTCCCGCTGTTTGTGTAAAGAAGCGCTATCAGGCTTCATCTTGGCCGTCCATTCGATACACGCTTGATCAAATGACTCCCCATCATCGTCCCCAATAGAGTGATCCCGTGACCGTCCACACAAAAACCCTAAGATCTCAGCCTAAAATCAACCAAATCACTTCGGGTTTGATCCTATTGACTAGTATAAGTGAGACGAACACATCCATATGGTAATCATGCAACTAAATTAATCCTAATCAAATGCGGAATCAAAATAGGCTCGGGAGGGATAGAAGTTTTATACCTTTGCTCTGAGAAGTGAAGCTTCAATCAGAGGGTCTTGGCACATTCGTTGGGGTCCAAGGAGGCTAGGGAATAAGCCTCTTGCTTTGATGTAAGGCCTATGATTTCGATCAAGCATGATTTCAGGTGTTGTTCTAGTGCTATGTTAGAGGCTCTGTGAGAGGGGGATTTGATGGGGCTTTGGCTTCTTTCTTGGTTTTGAAGGTGTGGGCACAAGGAATTGAAGTTTTGTAGACTGTGGAAGTGTAATGAGTTCCGTCCTGGTTTTGGATAGAGGTTTAAGCTCAAAGTTAAGCATCTACAGTGGAATTCAGTGGGGGGAGGAGGGTTGGATTGAATTGACAGAATTTTAGGGAGGCTCTGTGAGAAGTTTTGGAGTCTCTCTTTAACAAATTTTCACTACTTTGTTTAACGTCCATGGAAGTGGCCTTTTATAAAAATGGGGTTAAGGTGGCTGTCATGGTCAATTAGGAGGTGTAATGTGGTGCTTAAGTGGAGGGCAGAGGAGCTCCATAGTTTGATTTGGAAGAGCTGGCCTCTAGGTTTTATTTGGGTGAAGCTCCATGGGGGTGATTCTCGGTTTGGCCATTTTATGGCCACTAGGCTTGCCGCCCGGCCAGAGGGAGGTGGCTAGTTGCTTAAAGCATCCAGAGGAATCTATCACAGCAATTTAATGCAAATGTGTTTTGATTTGGCAAGGATATCTTAAGCACGTGTATTTTAGGGAATAAGATCCCTTAATTTGGGGGACATTTGGTCCATGGCTTACTTTAGGTGGTTAGATGGTTTTTGGCTCAGTCTTAGGGTCTAACGAATGGTTGAGGTGTAGTTAATTTGGTGACTTTGGGGTAGTTAGGCCATCTTTAATTCATAGGTTCAATGTGGATTCAAGTGATCAAAGATTGGGTTTGGGCTAGGTTAGCCATGTAAAATGACATAATTAATTGATAAAAATTGCGTAGATGATTGTTGTGAAGATTTTTGGTGAAGGTTTGAGGTGATTTTGAGTTCAATTGTTAGGTCAGTTTGAGGGATTTTTGAGATTTGCCAATTTGGGCATGTTGGGCTAGACATGGTCTAGGTTGGGCCAGTCTTGGGCTAAGTGCAAATTTAATGGTCCACATGATCAAGGGATGTGTTGTGAAGATTTTTCATGAAGGGATGGAGTGGAAATTTCAGGGCTAAGGCTCTCAATTTGGTGAAGTTTTGAGATGTGGTCAATTTGGGGAAAATTTGGGGCTTTTGGACTTAGGTTGAAATCAAATGAAACTGAGGTCCTAGCAAGGCCACTTGAAGGTCAAAGTTGATGTGTAGAAATGTTATGAAGATTTTTCAACACAAATTGTGGTCAATTGAGTGGGCTATGGGTTCAATTTGGTGGAACCAAGTCATGGGGCCAAAATTGGGTTTTTGATTTAAATCAAAATTGGGTTCAAATCATGGATTAATTGGGCTTGAATTTGATCTTAATTGGTCATATGAAAAGTGAATTTGAGTTTAGAATTAAAATTGGGGTAAATTGAGACCAATTGGCTAGACATTTGAGGTAATTTAGGGAAAATATGGGTTTTTAAAGGGCAATTTGGGGGTTTTGATCAAAGATGGTTAAATTGGCCAAATTGGGTGATGTGATAGTTGAGGAAAATAAAATTACAAATATTTTGAAGGATTTGGGATTTTTTTTTAGAATTTTTGGAATTTTGGGCCAAAGAGGGGTATTTTGGTAATTGGGCAAACTTTGGGATTTTGGGTAATTTGGGTGTTTTCAAGGTGTTTGCAATGATTTTTGAACAATTTTGGGTATTTTAGCTAGATTTTGAGATTTTGGCCAAATTTGGGGTCCCAAGGGTATCTAGGTAATTTGGGAGAATTTAGGGGCAATAGGGTAGGTTGGGTATCTTGATAGAGTTGGATTGCCAACCACCATAAATAAGTCATGGATCAATGAAAACCTCATTTTGGGTCCTCTATGTAGTGGTCTTAGCTAAACCCTAGCCTAGGGCTAATGGGTTTGGGAAACAACCTGCAGGAGTCTCCCTAAAGTATCAAGGCACCAAAGCTTAGAAGTTTTGGGTTTAGGGTAATGAGTGATTGTGAGTGCAACCAAGTGCCTTATCCCTAGACCAACAACCAGGGTCAACCCTAAGATCCATCTGCTCTAAGGGTGACTCATCTTGAGTTTCCCCCGTAGAGACCCCACCAATTAAGGCTAGAGGTTAGGACCAGTATGTGGAGCTTCAAGTTGAGTAGAGAAGAGTTTGAAATTTCTAATAGTGAGGGTTCCTTGTCCAGTTTTCTAAGAATAGTCAATAGGAAAGTCCTATGGCTAGACCTTAGGCTACTAAAGAGGAGAAACTGAACTTCAACCAAAAGTGAGGTCAAAAGATAGTAAATGGTAGAGTATCTTTAATCTATCTCATGCCTTTTGATGAAATTGTAGATTTCAGTACTTTTAAAGGTTGTCCTATTGTCGGAAATTAGTCTTTGTGGTACTCTGAAATGGTAAATGATTTGGCTTTTGAAGAATTGAAGGATGTGATGTGCCGTTATGACCAAAGGAAAATATGTTGAAATTTTCATACATATTTTATCCTGTTTTAATGATATTGCACTTTAAAGAAAGGTATTTTTGATGTTTTGTTGCAGGAATGATGAATTAGGATCATTGGAGCAAAAAGATGCATGATATTGCACTTTAAAGAAAGGTATTTTTGA
This sequence comes from Phalaenopsis hybrid cultivar, assembly GCA_002079205.1. Lineage (NCBI taxonomy): Eukaryota > Viridiplantae > Streptophyta > Magnoliopsida > Asparagales > Orchidaceae > Phalaenopsis > Phalaenopsis hybrid cultivar. The sequence goes on along the minus strand of JXCR01056731.1, from coordinate 196,992 downwards.
TGTTTTGTTGCAGGAATGATGAATTAGGGTGATTGAAGCAAAAAGATTCAAAATAGAGCAAATTTGGAGAGAAAAGGAACAAAATGTGGAGATTTGAACTAGGTCACCGACGGCGCCCTCGACCCCGCCGACGACGATTTTTTCCTGAGACTACAAGACAACATTCTTCAGAAGCCCGCCAACGGCACCATCGTCCCCGCCGACTGCGAGGAACAAAAATTATCTAGAAGCCCGCCGACGGCGCCCTCGAGGCCGCCGACGGCGAGATCGACGATTATGCCTACTCAGGATTTGGATAAGGCCAAATTTGGAAGGGAGCTTAGGCAACTCTTGGGAAAGCTCATCCACAACTTTAAAAGAATATTTTTGGCCAAAAATTTGATAGTCTAGAGGTCCTGGATGTTAGAGAGGTTCCATTAGTGTATTTATTATAGTTCCAATATTGTGAGGATTTCTTTAAGAGATTGTAAGAGTGGAGGGAAAGTGAGAGATTTCTTCCTCCTTGCAACTTCGAAAAGGAATTCTGTGTGCTGTGAAGAGAGGAAGAGATTCAGAGGAACTTTGAGGAGTGTTCTTGGGGAGAAATTAGAGATAAGTTATTTACTTGTTGTAGTTTGTATGACTTTAATTTTATATATGAATTCTGAGTTTTGTTGTGTTTTCCCCATGAGTTCTGAGTAGTTTTCTCTATCTTTCTCCTTATCTCGAGATTTATGAAATGTTGATTTGATTTGGTGAAGCCATGAAAATGTTTAAGAAAGTGTGATGATCTTTTCACTTCGATCTTAATTTACTTTCAATCTTGACAATTGACTTATTAAAATATGTTGAGTTTTACAACTAAAGTGAAGATTACATCCAAGATTCAGGGAGGTCAAAACCCTTGGAAGTTGGGTGCAAATAACTAGGGAAATAATATTATCGGGCGTAGAATTAGAGATTTTAGAGTGACAAACTAAAATCCCCAATTCGGTCCTATTGTTTGGGTGCTGAAATGTAGATGTTAGCCCTCAGGTGAGGGGAACGTGGGAGCTCCAAAGTGAGAGTCGGTATCCTCCCAGCCTAGCCGCAGATTCAGTAAACAAGCATAGGATTAATCAATGTTCTTTATGCTTGGACCAAAGGGTAAAGAATAGGTTTGCTCCTATTTGACACAATATAAATTGAACTAATTAATTTTATCCATTCACCATAATTTCTTGACAAGGAGAATGATGCTTTCTTATATATTGAATATCATAATTAAACCCTACTATATATCACTAGTTATTTATTAGTTATTAAAATTATCTATTTATTTCAATTGCCTATTAGTGACATATAAGCAAATTGAACGTCATTGTTATGATTAAAGTATTGTTTTTTTTGCCTATTAGTGACAGATAAGCAATTTGAATTACATTGTTGTGATTAAGTATTGCTTTTCTCTGCCTATTAGTGACAGATAAGCAAATTGAATTCCATTGTTGTGATTAAAGTATTGCTTTTCTAAAGATCTTAGTTCGCAGTTCTAAACCACTCCCTGTGGGATCGATATCTAGGACTCCATTAGAGCCCTGGTTTAGTTCTAAACTACTCCCTATCGATATCTAGGACTCCATTAGAGCCCTATATTACTTGAGCGATATGTATACTTGCGTTGACAATATCTAGGACTCTCCATTAGAGCCCTATATTACTTGAGCGATACGTATACTTGCATTGATAAGTGTGACTTTATTGCTTTTCTAAAATCTTAGTTCGTAGTTCTAAAGTTACTCCCTATGGGATCGATATCTAGGACTCTATTGGAGCCCTATATTACTTGAGTGATACATATACTTGCTGTGGGATCGATATCTAGGACTCCATTAGAGCCCTATATTACTTGAGCGATACATATACTTGTTCGATATCTAGGACTCCATTAGAGCCCTATATTACTTGAGCGATATGTATACTTGCGTTGACAATATCTAGGACTCTCCATTAGAGCCCTATATTACTTGAGCGATACGTATACTTGCATTGATAAGTGTGACTTTATTGCTTTTCTAAAATCTTAGTTCGTAGTTCTAAAGTTACTCCCTATGGGATCGATATCTAGGACTCTATTGAAGCCCCTATATTACTTGAGCGATATGTATACTTGCGTTGATAAGTGTGACTTTACAAATATTGAAACTTATATTACTTGAGCGATACGTATACTTGCGTTGATAAGTGTAACTTTACAATTATTGAATATTTTATACATCCATCTTTATCGAATCCATTACTTGAGCGATACATATACTTGCGTTGATAAGTGTGACTTTACAATTATTGAATATTTAATCTTGATAAGTGTGACTTTACAATTATTGAATATTTAATACGTCCATATTTATCTTATATTTTATTGCATATATAAAGTCACTGTCAAGGTTTTGGCACCGTTGTCGGGGAGTGATTGAGTGAGTGAGTAAAATCACGATCATAGTAACAGACCAAATTAGGATTATTAGAAAATTTTTACTTAAATTGCAACTTATTTTTATATTTATATTTATTAGGAATTATTAGAAAATTTTTACTTAAATTGCAACTTATTTTTATATTTATATTTAGTTAATTATATTACTGAGTACTGATTTCAAACCATAAATTTGGACCTGAAAATCTTATACCCTACGATTCAGAATTAGAACGCACTGTTAGAAGGATCAGAAAATTAAGAAGAGAACCTAGAAATTCTGTTACAATGGAAAACAACCTGAACAATCAAGGAACAAAGAATGAACACCAACCTAGACCCCTAAGAAATTATGCAAATCCTACAGCAGATGAGATTCACTTATCTATCCAAAATCCCGATGTAGTTGCTGATTAATTTGAGCTTAAATCTGATATTATCCAAATGGTACAAAACAATCTATTTGGAGTTACACCAAATGAAGATCCAAACTTACACCTCGCTAGTTTTTTAGAACCGTGTGCTACTTTTAAATATGATAGAGTCTCAAACGATGCTGTTAGACTTAAACTTTTTCCTTTTTCACAGAGGGATAAAGCTAAGATGTAGTTAATTTTGTTAGCACCAGGATCTATTAGAACTCGGGGAAAACTTTCACAGAAATTTCTATCCAAATATTTCCCTCCATCGAAAACTGCGGGAGAACTTTCACAGAAAGTTCTATCCAAATATTTCCCTCCATCCAAAACTGCTAAACTTATAAATGACATAACATCGTTCTGTCAGTCCAAATATTTCCCTCCATCCAAAACTGCTAAACTGGGAGAACTTTCACAGAAAGTTCTATCCAAATATTTCCCTCCATCCAAAACTGCTAAACTTATAAATGACAACATCGTTCTGTCAGATTGATGGAGAGTCAATATATGAAGCTTGGGAGAGATTTAAAGATCCCATCATTCTGTTAGATTGATGGAGAGTCAATATATGAAGCTTGGGAGAGATTTAAAGATCTTTTTAGGAAGTGTCCTCATCATTCGTTACCAGATTGATTAATAATTCAAACTTTTTATAATAGATTAGTGAGATATCTTAGATCGATTTTTGATGTTGTGGCTGGTGGTTCTTTAATGTCAAAACCTTTNTATAATGGATTAGTGGGATCTCTTAGATCGATTATAGATGTTGTGGCTGGTGGTTCTTTAATGTCAAAACCTTTTGATGAGGCTTATTCATTAATAGAAGAGATGACTACCAACAATTTTCAATGGCCCTCTAAGTAAGTAAGTCCTAAAAAAGTAGCAAGTATCCATGATTCTGATGCAATATCTATGTTAACTTCGCAGATTGCTGCCATATCAAAGAAATTAGATCATTATGGGATGAATTATTCTTCAACACCTCCCATGATGGTAGAGAATTCGTCTGGGAAATTTGTGGATGTTCAACCTTCATATGAGACCTTAAATGCTATTAACGATCCAACAACATTATTTGACTATTATAACCCATGTTGGAAGAATCATCCAAATTTTAATTGGAATAACAATTCTTCTACAGATCAACAATGTTATTATAACCCAGGTTGGAAGAATCATCCAAATTTTAATTGGAATAACAATTCTTCTACAAACCATTACAACCCAGGTTGGAAGAATCATCCAAATTTTAATTGGAATAACAATTCTTCTACAAATAAATAACCCAGGTTGGAAGAATCATCCAAATTTTAATTGGAATAACAATTCTTCTACAAATCAACTATGGGCAAACAACCCAGTGAACTCATTAGGAAATTCATCCAACCAAGGAAATGTTAACTATAGACCTTCTTATCCTCCAAGATTTAACAGTATTACTCAAATTAAGGAGAAGAAGTTGTCTATGGAAGAGCTAATATTAAACATGGGTCAACAATTACAGAATCAAGGAAATCAATTACAAATTCAAGGAAATCTTTCACAAAATCAAGGAACTGCTATTAAGACTATTGAAAACCAATTACGGCATATCGCTACAGCGCTTAGTAACCAAACATTAGGAACTTTTCCTAGTACTGTGGAACCAAATCCTAAAGATCAAGGAAAAGAACAAATCAAAGCAATACAATTACGAAGTGGAAAAGAATTGGAAATAAGGGTGCAAAAAGAAACAAAAACTGACAAAGAGAAAGGGGATACCAAAAAAGAAAAGGATCATGAATACCCAGATTTAGAGTATCCATTTACACCAAATGAAAATTACTGTTGAGAAACCTCCACCACCGTTTCCTCAAAGATTAAAGCAACACAAACAGAATAAATAATTTTCCAAATTTTTAGAAATTCTTAAGAAATTAACAGTAAACATTCCCTTCGTAGAAGCTTTAGGCAAATCCAATTATGTGAAATTTATGAAAGATATTTTGAACAAGTAAAGCAAGTTCACGGATAATGAAATTGTTGTACTTAGCGAAGAGTGTAGTGCAATTATTCAGAAAAAGCTTCCTAAAAAATTAAAAGATCCTAGCAATTTCACTATACCGTGTGCGCTAGGTGAAAAATTTTACGGAAGAGCTTTATGTGATTTGGGAGCCATCATTAATCTTATGCCTCTATCAATTTTCAAAAGATTATGATTAGGAGGAGTCTCACCTACTTCTGTAACACTACAGTTAGGAGATCGTTCAGTTACATATCCTAAGGGAGTTGTAGAAGATGTATTAGTAAAAGTGGACAAATTTATCTTTCCTGTGGATTTCATTGTTTTAGATATGGAGGAAGATAAAGAAATACCTATCATTTTAGGGAGACCATTTTTAGCTACTAGAAAAGCTATGATAGANTTTTGGAACTTTTGCTTTTCAAAGAATGCCTTTCGGATTATGTAATGCACCTGCAACATTCCAGAGATGTATTTTGCTTTTCGAAGAATGCCTTTTGGATTATGTAATGCACCTGCAACATTCCAGAGATGTAAGTTAATTGATGATGGATTGGAAGTATTTATGGATGATTTCTTTGTATTTGGAACATCATTTATTAATTGATGATGGATTGGAAGTATTTATGGATGATTTCTCTGTATTTGAAACATCATTTGATATTGATGATGGATTGGAAGTATTTATGGATGATTTCTCTGTATTTGGAACATCATTTGACGCGTGCTTAAATTACCTTAAAAAAGTTTTGGAGTTATGCGAAAGAACTAATTTGGTTCTGAACTAGGAGAAATGTCAATTTATGGTTGCAGGAGGAATTGTGTTAGGACATAAAATTTCGGAAGATGGTATGGAAGCAGATCCTGCAAAAATTCAAGTTATATCTAAACTAACACCTCCTACTAATGTATGAGAGGTTAGGAGTTTTCTTGGACATATTGGATTTTAAAGGCATTTTATTAAAGATTATTCAAAATCTACTAAACCTCTATGTCAATATTTAGAAAATGACAAGAAATTTGAATTTACTGAAAGCTGTTTAAATGCCTTTTAGTTATTAAGGAAAAAATTAATTACAGCCCCTATTATAGTTTCACCTAACTGGGAGAAAGCATTTGAACTGATGTGTGATGCTAGTGATTATGTTATTGGAGCTGTTCTTGGACAAAGGTATGAAAAGATTATTTTGAACTGATGTGTGATGTTAGTGATTATGCTATTGGAGCTGTTCTTGGACAAAGGTATGAAATTGAACTGATGTGTGATGCTAGTGATTATGCTATTAGAGTTGTTCTTGGACAAAGGTATGAAAAAATTTTTAAATTATATACTACGTTAGTAAAACTCTTAATGATGCACAAATTAATTATACTGTTACTGAAAAAGAGTTACCAGCAATTGTGTATGCTTTAGATAAATTTAGATGTTATTTAATTGGAGCTAAATGCGTCGTGCATACTTATCACTCTGCTATTAAATATCTGATGCAAAAGAAGGATGCTAAACCAAGGTTGATTAGATGGATACTTTTGATGCATGAATTTGATCTTGTGGTTATTGATAGAAAGGGAACTGATAATCAAATTGCTGATCATTTGTCAAGATTAGAAAATCAAGAATTATTCGATACTGACAATGAAATTACAGACAGTTTCTCTGATGAACGACTTTATAATATTAATGAGTAGAAAATACCATGGTATGCTGATATTGTTAATTATATATTAAGTGATATTTTACCACCTATGCTGACATTGCAATAATAAAGAAAATTCATTCATGATGCGAAAGCATATTTTTAGGATGAGCCTTATTTATATAAACAATGTAAGGATCTTAATATGAGGAGATGTGTACCTTATGAAGAAATTAAGCTGATCATTCAGAAATGTCATGAATCTAAATTTGGAGGACCTTTTGGGATTGATAAAACCGCTTATAAAATTTTACAAGCTGGATTTTATTGGCTTACTATCTTTAGAGATGTTTATAGATACGTAAAAACTTGTGATCGATGTCAACAAGTAGGCAATATATCTAGAAAAAATGAAATGCCTCTGAATTTCATGNTCATTAGCCACTCCTTGACCTCCTTGAGCTAAGAAGTGACCAATACCTGGCTGGCCAGCCACCTTGGTGGCTGGACAATGGCTAAAACGATGGCCAAGACAAGGGATTTTCACCCAATTAAAATCCAAAGGCAAAATCAGCCAAGTTGCTCATTGGAACTTCTCTGCCCTCCACATAAGCAACCAAATGCACCCCTCAATTGGCCCTGACAGCCAGCATAGGCCATTTTATTTAAACTCCCCCTCAATGGAAAAAGGGGGAGAGCTTGAAATTCTTTGAGGAGACTCTGTAAAACTTCTTCAAGAGCTTCCTGGAGACCTCATGAGCTTAACTAAACCTTCCTTAGCCACTCAAATCCATTACTTGAGTTCAATTTTAGAGCTCAATTTCAAGGCCAAAACAGGACATCCTCCAAACCTCCACCAAATTCAAATTACTTGCACCCACACCATCCAAACATCAAGAGAAGAAGATCCCCCACAAAAGCCCCATCAGCCGACCACCCTAAGGCGGACTTCGACTAAACCCCCAAATCGGCCTTAGTTGAATTTGGGTTTAGGAATTTCACCACAACCAGAGGCTCCATCCCTAGGCTTCTGGCACCAACATAAAGCTTCTACAAGCATCCAATCAAGACTAGCCCTCTTGGACCAAGGTATTCAAAGTTAACCCTAAATCGAGCTTCTTTTAATTATTCATGAATATACAGTCAGTTTAAGGGTTCATCCTTTATATAGATGTGTTCTACTAGTCAATACGACCATTTAAAAGAAAAATTCACTCGATTTTGTTATGAATCGAGTGAGATATTAGAGTTTTAAAATGGACGGTTTTCGGGTCCAGTTCATTTTAGACGATGACCCGTGACCGCCAGATCGAGCGTGTATCGGGTGGCCCTGATCGGAATCAGCTGGCTGGAGGTACCAATCACACAGCGACACGTGGCATGTTCGACCCGTACGAGGTTGACATAGATAAGTAGGAAAATAGGGGCATTTTCTTATTTATTTAATCCTCAAAACTTCAAAAATACATAACTTTGTGTAGAAAAATCATACAAATAAATTAAAAACACCTTCTTGCTCAGTAAAAAGAGGAGAACAATGTGAAATAATTTTCAAGTCCATTTGATGCATAAAATATTTTTAATTAATTAAACACTATTTGGAATCATTTGATTCTCTATGCATATTGACACATCACCTTGGCTTGAAATTTTGACATGTTGTAGCCCTCTAAGGGGTAATATTCTCTGATTTTTTCAAAGTCAGAGAAGGTTCCTATATAGAGATCCATATTTTTCAAGTTATTTCACATCATTTCCTTAAAATACTCATGAAAATTTCTATAATAGTTATTAAATCCCAAGAAAATTTTGGAAGGTCTACCATGACCAGAGAAACCTTTAAAAATAATTTCATGGGTCAAGTCATTTAAAACATCCTTAAATTTTCCAAATACTAAATAACTAAGATAATTAATTTTGAAAAATATAAAAATTTAAATGACTTGATTTTTGATCTCCACTGTCATTTATGATCCAGAAAACCCATCATAAAAATTTCAAGCCAAGGTGATGTGT
>JXCR01056731.1:114460-188443 GCA_002079205.1 Phalaenopsis hybrid cultivar | reverse complement strand
TAAATTGATTTTTAAAGATAAATATCACTCTTAACATTTAAATGATTTTTTAAAAATCAAAATATAACTCAAAAAATTATGAAACTTAGTTTTTTTGAGTTCTCAGTGATCAGGAGTATTTTCTAAAATAAAATGATATTTAAAATAAAAACTTGATTTTTAGACTTTTTAGGATATTTTATAAAAATAAAATAATATTTAAAATAAAAACTTAATTTTTGGCCTATTTTAATTATTTAAATAATTAAAAATTCATAAAAATCATAAAAATAATAAAACTCATGGAAATGTTCTAAATTATTTCATAATCACCTAGGAACAATTAGAATATTTTTCCTGATTTTCCAAACAAAGATATTGAATTTCAAAGCTTAAAAATAATTTTTAAAAGGCTAAAAATGAGTTTTCACTAAAATAATTCCAATAAATCAAGGAAAAATAAATAAAAAAATATAAAATTTGCTCCTCTGAGTTCCCTAACCTTAGGGAGATTTGTAAAAAAATAGAAAACTTAATTTTCACCTCCCAAAATATTTTATTTTTTTTAAATAAGCTAGAATTTAAAATAATTCTAATAAATCACAAAGAATTCAAAAAATTATGAAATTTAATCCAAAGGCTTCTATGGTCTAGGTATACCTCCAATAAAAATTTCAAGGGATTATAGTTTACCTTGGTCAAGTTAGGAATTTTCTTTTAAAAATCCTATTTTTCCAGTAAAAATTTCAAGGGATTAGGCTTTGTCTTGGTCAAGTTATGGAATTTTCTTTGAAAAATCCTATTTTTGCATAAAATAATTATATAAATTAAATTAAATTTTGAAAAATCACATTTTCTCCTTTGATGTCTCAATGGACCCATGAATGAGGTAGGATAGAAATTTCAAAGTTATTTAAATTGAATTTGACAAATTATGAAGCGTTAAAGAGCCTTAGGGGCAAATGTGTAATTTTGGAAATTTTGCCTTAATTAACATTTAGGATTAATTCAAGGCTTAGGGGCAAATGTGTAATTTTGGAAATCTTGCCTTAATTAACATTTAGGCTTAAGTCAAAGAGTAGGGGCAAATGTGTAATTTTGGAAATTTGCCTTAATTAACATTTAGGCTTAATTCAAGGAGGGAAAATGGGTAACCTCTGATCTTAATCGATTTATTTGATGTTTGAAACACAAGGGTTTAATTGGTGGAAACCAATCTTACCTTCTTAATTAAGATTAATAAATTTCTAAATTATTAAGATTTGGAAGTTTATTAAAATTAAATGATCCTGGACTTAGGGGTATAACTTTTGAAGTCAATAATTAATCAATTTAATACCCCTATCTTGATTTTTAAATAAAATTCAAATCATGAATCATGACCACTTAAAGCTTAACCCTTTTCAAAACTAATTAAGACACTCACCTAGGTCTTAAGGGCTTAGTGATGACTTAGGCTAAATCAAAATTAAATAGAAGAGGATTAGAGAAATAAACATAATTATATCAAACATCCTTGAAACACCACTAAGTCTAATTAGGATTAAGATTTTGGCTAAGTGTTCAAATTACAAAATCAAACATCCTTGAAACACCACTAAGCCCAATTAGGATTAAAATTTGGCTAAATGTTCCTGAAACACCACTAAGCCCAATTAGGATTAAAATTTGGCTAAGTGTTCAAATTACACTAATTTTTAAACACCACTAAGCCCAATTAGGGTTAAAATTTGGCTAAGAGTTCCAACAACACTAACTTGCCTTACATCCTTGAAACACCACTAAGCCCAATTAGGATTAAAATTTGGCTAAGTGTTCAACTTACATTAACTTGCTTCTTCAAGGGTCTTCACCCACATAATTTTCAAATTAAATGATAAATGATAATTACCCTATTCTTAGGGATAATTGAAACATCATAGTTCACTGAGTAATAAGGGTATTCATAGGATGAACCATTAAGCAACATAATAAGTTTAAAAGACTCGAGGATTTTCACTAGTTGGTGAGGGAGAGGCATGGACCTGTTTCCCCCTCAGGATACCTCAGAGGCCTATTAAACTTAATATTCTTCACTCAATGAAATCATCCTTAATTAAAATTTTAAGGACTCACCAAGATATGACATAGGTGATACCTCAGAGGCCTATTAAACTTAATATGCTTCGCTCAATGAAATCATCCTTAATTAAACCTTTAAGGACTCACCAAGATACAAAATTTTACCTTTCCTGCTCTTCATAACTTGCCTTAACATGCATTTTAAGTTTCAGGTGGTGGAACGGGAAGACTCGCCAGGTTTACAGTTTTAGTACCATCTTTTTTCTACCTTTTCCTTACATGTTTCATGCTTGCATTTACCTACATAAACTTGCATGTTAACCATAACCATAACTCAAAACCAAAACTAAAATCAACCAAGATAAAATTCACCACCACAACATGCAAAATATAAAACAACTCAATATTTAATCACAAATATCATATAAAACTACGACTTCAACTAAATTAAGACATCTCTATTAGATGATCGAGAATCCCTTGGAGGAGGTAACTTACGGTTGCTAACGAGGCTTCCCACGATTAAATGAAATTATGGAACTCATTAAGTTGAGTTTAGTAAGTTCATTTGGACTAAGTGAATCAAATAGAAAATAGTGGTGACGGAACGAGGGAACCGTAGGATCCTAACCGGTGTCGCTCTAATCAACTTTAATATGCCGTCATAAAATTTAAAGAACTTCAACCTTATGGCCACCTGATTTGACATTATAACTTGACATGCTAGATAACTCAAACTCGTCGCGATAAAGAGCTTGGAGCTAGCATGGTGGGCAGCACGGCCATCTTCAATAGCAAAACCTGTCTTCCCCAGCTAAACCAATCTTCCTTCATTAGACTTAAACAACAAAACCATAGGACTTCGAGGTTGCTTGCTTATGCAACATAAATCATCATCTTATCTTTAGGCCTTTGCATAGCCCCGCTACACAATATAAGCCCTAACCCGTTTTAGGATTTCGAGGTTGTCGTTTGTCATGACCTAAGTCCTCACATCTTCCAGGTATTTGTGTGATCATTTCACATGAATGTAAGCCCTAACTAATAAAATTGGCAGGATGAAACACTTAAATTTTACTCCTAAAAACTGAAGCCAAACATTAGGATAGCTTGGGAAGTCGCCAAGGTTCTCCTCTGGATCCATGAAATCCCCTAGTTCTTCCTCCTTAGGATTCTACAATAAAATGTTCCAAATTTGAACCAATCCCCTTTCACACCTCTATGTCCGTTTTTGTTAAAGAGTCTTACCCTTTGAAATTCCTTGAAGATAATTTTTCTTGATTTTTATCGAGAGTCTTCTTAGGTGGCTTTGGTCATTTAAGATGTAATTAACTATAGGGGCTTGCCCTTATAGGAAGCATGTCCGAACCCAGCTTAATATAAACCCTATTTAATCCTTTATATTAAATAGGGGAACTTGTCGGCAAATACAAAGGTTTCGCAGACTAAACGATCCTATTTAATCCTTTATATTAAATAGGAGAACTTGTCAGCAAATACAAAGGTTTCGCAGACCTAACGGACCATATTAAATAGGGGAACTTGTCGGCAAATACAAAGGTTTCGCAGACCAAACAGACGTCATATATCTTAGTTTATTTGATCGAGCCTCATCCTCAAGTCTTGTGTTTATCCTTCGGGATAGATATAGGAGTTTATTTGATCGAGCCTCATCCTCAAGTCTTGTGTTTATCCTTTGGGATAGATACAGGATCCTATTTGATCGAGCCTCATCCTCAAGTCTTGTGTTTATCCTTCGGGATAGATACAGGATTTGTTAAACTATGAAAAATATGGGGTCAGTTTGATTTCATACTTCAATGTCCTTCCGAAGCGGGCAACGGGATTTCAATTCCAGCGACCGACAGCTTCTTACGGGCAACTCCCCTCCAACCCCAAAATAACGCCGACAGGCCATTGAAAATTATTAATAGTCATCTCTTCAATTAAAGAATATGCTTCATTAACCAGTTTTGACATTAATGATTCACCAACAGTAGCATCAATTATTGATCTAAGAGATCCAACCAATCAAATATAAAAAATTTGAATTATTATCCAATATGGCAACGCATGGTGTGGACACTTCATAAAGAGATCTTTAAATCTTTCCCAGGCTTCATAAATTGATTCCCCTTCAAACTGACAAAAAGATGTAATATCGTTTCTAAGCTTAGTAGTTTTTGAAGGTGGGAAATATTTAGATAAAATTTTTTGTGATAAGTATCTCCCAAGTTATGATAGATCTATGTGCTAATGAGTTTAATCACATCTTAGCTTTATCCCTTAGTGAAAAAAGTAAAAAAGTCTAAGTCTCACAGCATCATTCGACACTCTATCATATTTAAAAGTAGCACACAATTCTAGAAAACTAGTAAGGTGTAAATTAAGATCTTCAGTTGGTGTTCCTCCAAACTGATTGTTTTGTACTATTTAGATAATAACAGATTTAAGCTCAAAGGAATTGCAACTACAACAGGGTTTTGTATACTCAAATGAATTTCATCTGCTGTAGGATCAGCGTAATCTCTTAAATGTCTCTGATGGTGTTCATTTTCATTTCCAACATTGCTTAAATTGCAAGCCATTTTGCTAAAATAATCTCTCTTTTGTTATTTTGAAATTTTTCTAATAGTTTTTTCTAACTCAGAATTGTAAGGCACTAAATCTTCAGATCTTACACTATACATAAATAGACACAATAAGTAATTAAAATAAGCAAACACACTAAAATATGAAAATATTCAACCTAAACTACAAACACTTTTTTTTAGTTTTTCATTTAAAATAAAAATAATTTAAATTATAAAATAACTTACTACCACTTTTCGTTGCTTCCCCGGCAATGATGCCAAAACCTTGATGCACCCCAGGTGTGTGTTATTTTTGTGCATGTTTTATGTCAATTTAAATCTCAGCAACGACGCTAAAGACTTGATGTGGGTGTATTTATTGTGTTAATTTTGCAAATATTTTTAAGTATTACAAAATATACATGGCAGATACAAGAGTAAATATGCAATTTAATCCCAACAAAAATAACTTTAGTGAAAATAGTTTTATCTTTTTAAAAATATTTAAAATTCAAAACCCCTTAAAAATAACACAAGTATACGTATCGCTTAAGTCATAAAGGGCTCTAATGGTGTTCTAGATATCAATCCCTTAGGGAAGTTGGAAATGTATATCAGTAAATTGTTAAGATTATAATGCAAACTACAATTTTAAACTACAAATGTGAAGTGTAAAATTCAAATATAAAATAATAGAGTGAATGCTAAACAAAATGCAGTAAATGTCAAAGTTAATTAAATTAATTGCCAAACTTTTGAAAGTAAACCTACAAAAACTATACAAAGTTTTTGTGACTAAGAGTTCAAAATTAAGAAAGCACCATTCCCCTTTACAATGAGTATATGGATTGTGATGAAATTAAAATAATTTGAATATATATATATATATATATATTACTTTGTGCCAAATAGGAGCAATCCTATTCTTTATCATCTTCCGAATGCATAAAAAATATTGACTAATCCAGAGTTTGGTCTCTAATTCCATGGTTAAGCTGGGAGGATACCGGCTACCACTACTCCCTAACATGAGGGCTAACAATTTTGCATTAATTTTCAATCAACTGGACCAAATTGGAGATTTTAATTAGTCTCCTTAAAATCTTCAATTTTGCATCCAACAAAATATATTTCTTTATTTATTTTCACTCAACTCCATGGATGACATCCTCACCCATGAAATCAAATGTGATTCTCCCTATGTTGTAGAAATTATAGCCCTTTCAGAACATATGTTTCTCAACTCATTTTAAAAACTCAATTGGCCAGATTAAAAAGTAAATTAAGACCCGAGTTCAAATCATCACAAATTATTGACATTTAAAACTTTATAAAGCAAAATCAATTCTTCACAAAATCATATTTCAAAGTAGGGAGAAGGATAAAGAAGACTACTCAGAATTCATGAGAAGGATACGACAAAACATAAATTTCATATATGAAAATAAGTTTACAAAATAAAAGAAATAAAAGACACAAATTATCTCACAAACCTTCTTAAGAAAATCCCTAGAAGTTTTCTACAAGCCCTTCCCTCTTTACACTCTCAATTCTCTCTTAGAAGTGTAATGAAGAAGAAATCTCTCACCTTCCCTTTCCTTTTACAATCCTTGAAGAAAATCACCAAGCCCTTAACTTTCTCTCTCACTCTCTCTTTTTCCCCCCTTACACACCACACCAAAAACTCTCTTTAGCCTTAGACTTCCATCTATTTTATTAAAGGCTGCCTCCCTCCAAAAAGAATTCAAAATTCCCTCCTAAATTCTATCCAAAAGTCAACCCATTTAAATTCAAAAGACATGTCCATTGATCCAAGAGACATATCTCTTCATAAAAGAACCTTCCAAAGTGTCTAGATGCATTGAATCACTCTAAGGAGTGCTTAGAACAAGTGTCCACTTTTGGTTGAGGTTTAGTTTTTTCCTCTTTAGTAGCATATGGTCTAGCCATAGGACTTTCCTATTGACTATTCCTAGAGAACTAGAAAAAAAACCCTCACCATTAGAAGCTCTAAACTCTTATTTTCTCAACTTGAAGTTCCACATATTGGTCCTAACCTCTGACACTTAGTAGGTGGGGCCACTATAGGTGAACTCAAGGGGAGTGTCCATATGATTGCTTGGCTTTAGGGTTGACCTTGGATGTTGATCTGGAGCTAGTTCACTCACTTGCACTCACCTTCACTCACTTTCACTCACTCACTCTTAACCCTAAACCCAAAATTGTTGACATTGATCCCTTGATTCTTTTGGGAGACTCATGTAGTTGGTCTCCTAGACCCACTAGCCCTAGGCTAGGGTTTAGCTAAGCTCAGTACATATAGGAATCAAATGAGGATTCCATAGTCCATAGCTCACATATAGTGGTTGGCTTCCCAATTCTACCAAAAAGACTCAACTTAGCCTTTTGCCTCTAAATCCACCCAAATTACTTAAATGCCCTTGAAACCCTAAATTTGGTCAAAATCTTCAAATTCACCCAAAATATCCAAATTTGTTCAAAAATCATTTCAAACCATTTGAAGATATCGAAATTACCCAAAACCAACCAAAAATGCCAAATTTACCAAAATACTCCCAAAATTGCCAAAATTACAAAAATACCCTTGGCACTCCAAACTTTCCCAAAACCTCCAAAGTCACTTCAAATGTTTCTGAAACCAATTTGGATCCTCCAATTGAATCCAATTTGACTAAAACCCCCAAATTGCCTTTAAAGGCCCAACTTTCCCAAATTTATCTCAAATGTCCATCAATTTGGCCCCAATCCTACCCAATTTCAATTCTAAACACAAATCCACCTTTCATATGACCAATTTAAACCAATTCCAAGCCTAATTGACCCATTATTTAATTCAATTTTGATCTAAATCAAAACCCCTAATTTTGACCATATGATTTAATCTCACCTAATTGAACCACATAGCCTATTCAAGTTGCCCGAATTTGAATCCTAAAGTCTTCAAAACACTCGTACACGCCAAATTGAACCTTTAATTCACCTTGTTGAAGCCTCAATTTCATTTAATTTTGATCCATCTCAAAAAATCCCCAAATTAGCTATGTCCCCAAATTCCACCAAATTGATTGCCCTAACCCCAAAATTGACACCCAATTTAGGTTGAAAACTCTTCATGATGTTACTATAAACCATTTTCAAGAGTCAAGCTTAGCCGAACCTTAGCCCAACTTAGACCCAAGTCTAGCCTAACATGCCCAAATTGACCAAAATCCCAAATTTCTTCAAATTGAACCCCCAATTGAACTCTAAACTCATTTCAACCCTTCACCAAAAATCTTCATTACAATCATATACACAATGTTGATCAATTAAGTGGGCTCAAAGTCATGGCCAGCCTAAACCAAACCAAACCAAACCTTTGTTCATTTAGACCCACATTGAACCATGCACCAAAATTGACCTATCCATGTGAAATTGCCCAAAACAAGACTTTTATAGCCAACTTTTAGGTCCTAGTAACCAAGCTAGACCCACTTAACCCACCCTAGATGAACCATGGACCAAAAATCCCTTAAATCAAGGGATTTGTTTCCTAAATTGCTTAAGCCAAAGATATCTTTGCTAAATCCTATCACCAGCCCAAATTAATTGTTGTGACAGATTCTTCTAAGGTTCCTGAGCCACCTAATCACCTCCCCTGCCATTGATGGCCGACTTAGTTGCCGGAGCACCTCAAAACTAAGAGTCACCATACTTAAATCCTCACCCAATTGACCCATATGTGCTGTTCCACTGCCATTGGCCAATTGCGCTGCTTAGCTCACCACCTCAACAAGCTTTTTCACCCAAAGCTAGACTCTGAGCCCCCCTCTCCGGCCATGGCTATAAATTTGCCTTTTCATGGAATAAGTTTGGGTGCTGAAAATTTCTCAAGGAGACCCTACCCAATTGCTCCCACAGCCTCCTTGAGACATTCTCAGTGTAATCTTACCACTTCCCTGCCCTAATTTCCCTTTCCGGAGCTCAATTTCAGAGCTCAAATCCATGTCGAAAATAGGACACTCTCCACCACAACTCCCCACTGAACCAAAATAAAATTAAACTTGCTTAAACCTTCACCATAGTGAGAGAAGAAGAAGCCCCATCAAAGCCCCCTAATAGAGAGCCTCTACCCTAGACATTGATCAACACCCAAATTCGATCTTGATCAAATTTGGGTATAGAATATTCACCACAGCAAGAGGTTCAATCCCTAGCCTCCTTGGACCTCCATGAATGTGCCGAGCACCTTTGGTTGAAGCTTCCTTTCTCAAAGCAAAGGTATAAACCTCCCCAATGTCCTAAGCTTGTTTTGATTCTACACTTGCATAGATCCAATTTTATGCCATGTTAGCTGTATAGATAGCTTCGTCTAGGCTAGATGAGTCTTTAGAAACAAACCCGAGTCGATTTGGTTAAATGTAGCTTGAGTTCTTAAGCTTAGAAGGTGGATGGCTCTCGGAATGAACCAGATAAGAAAGAAGACTCACGACCATTGGATGGAGCGTGTATCAAATGGATGGGTGAGATGAAGCTGGACAGTGCTTCAGTACATAATGCGCAAGCCCAGTCAGTGCTGAGTTGAAAGGCGGCATCCAACCAGAGTGCACCACGCAAGCCTTCAGAGCCGTCACATGATGCCATGACACCACGTGGTTTAAATAGGAAAATAGATTTAATTAATTTAGAAAATACCCCCTAACTTCAAAGATCCATATCTTGGTGTAGAAAAATAAAAAAAATAAAAGAAAAATATCCCAGTGCTCAGTGAACATAGGAGAACAATATAGAAATGGTTTGATGTTTTTTGATACATATTTTATTTTTAATTAATTAAATACCGTTTTGAGTATTTTTATTCTCCATGCATTCAAATATTTCACCATGGCATGCTATTTGGGTCATTTCTAGCCTTTGTCATGGGGATCTTCCCTGATTTTTCCAAAGTCAGAGGAGACCCCTTTGAGGAGATATGTATTTTTCAAGATTATGTTTATTATTTACATAAATTAATCATAATAATTAGCATGTTGCTTAGAAAAATCTAAGAAAATTTTGGTAGGTTCACTGTGACCAGGGAACTCTAGGAAAATTTGTCACGAGCTAAGTCATTAAGAACACACCTAATTTTCACAAAACCCTAAAACACAAAGGAAATTAATTTGGGAAAAATAAACATATAAGTGTTGATTTTAATTTTGTACTGTAATTTAATGTTCAGAGGACTCCCCATAAAAATTTCAAAACATTTGGAGTTCATTTGATAACAGAGGAATTTTCTAAAAAAAAATTGTAATTAAAGTAAAAAAATTTCATTTTAAAGCATACTTTAAGAATTTAAATAATGAAAAATTAATAAAAATTACAAAATTAATAAAATTCATATAAATATTCTAAATTATTTTCTAAGCCCTTAGAAGTAATTTGAATATTTTTCCTAACTTTCTAACTGAAGGTATTGAATTTAAAGCTCAAAAATAATTTTTAAAGGCTAAAAATGGATTTTCCTTAATTTCTCACTAAAATAACTCTAGTAATTTAAAGCAAAATAAAAAAAATTTAAAATTTATTTCTCTGGGTTCCATGACCTTGAAGAAATTTAAGAAAAATATAAAACTTAATTTTCCACATTTAAATATTTTATAATTAATTAATATTCCAAAAATTAAAATAATTCTAATAATTCAAATAAAACTCACAAAATCATTAAATTTAGTCCAAGTGGTTCTCTAGTTTAAGTATACCTCCATTAAAAATTTCATGTGATTAGGCTTTTCCTTGGTCAAGTTATTTAACTTTATTTGAAAAATTTTATTTTTGCATGTAAATAATTATATAAATTAAATTAAATTTTGAAAAATAATATTTTCTCTTCTAATGTCTTAATTGACCCATGAGTGAGGTAGGATAAGAATTTCAAAGTCATTTGAATTAAATTTGATGAATTATGAAGTGATAGAGCCTGAGGGGCAAAGGTATAACTTTGGAAATTTAGTCTTAATTAACATTTAGGCTTAATTCAAGAAGGGGAAACGAGCAATCCTCGATCTTAATTAACACGTTCAGATGATTGAAACACAAGAAATTAATATGTAGAAACAAATCTTCTTTTCTTAATTAAAGGATAAATTTGTAATTTCTTAAATTATTTAAATTTGGAAGACAATTAAATTAAATAATCCTAGACTTAGAGGTATGATTTTGGATGTTAATAACTCGCTAATTTAATACCCTTATTTGGTGTTCAAATGATATTCAAATGTTTTGATAATGAATTATTATCACATAAAATTCAATTTCTTTCAAAAATTACTAATATATCCACCAAGGTCTTAAGGGCATAACAGTGACCTAGGCTAAATCAAATTTGGTTAAATGAGGATTAGAAAAGTGAATATAACTAGAAATTGAACAGCTTTAAGACACTACAAGCCCAAGTTAAAACTAAAATTGGCTAAGTGTCTTAATAACATTAACTTGCCCCTTTAAGGGTCTTCACCCACATAATTCTCAAATTAAATGACAAATGATAATTACCTTACTCTTATGAATAATTGAAACGTCAATGTTCACTGAGCATTGGAGGTATTCATAGGATGAATTATTAAGCAACATAATAAGTTTAAATGAGCTTGAAACTTTTCACCAGGTGGTGAGAGGGAAGCATGGATCTGCTTCTTTCTCCTGACCTTTTGGATACCTCAGAGGTCTACTAAACTTAGTATGTTTTGCCTAATAAAATCATCCTTAATCAAATTAATGAAGGCTCACCAAGGTATGATTTAGGATTTGGTAGATCTCCAGGACCTTATTTCCCTGCTTACATAAAATGATTTTAATATATAAATACTCTTTCATGCATTTTGAGTTTCAGTTGAAGATGATGGGAAGACTATCCAGGTACGCTTTTATTGTAATTTATTTTACCTGCATTTCTAGTTTTGCGTACTTTTCTTTCCACTATGTTGTTGTACTTACTCACCTACATGTATGAACAAAAACACAAACTTGCCTGTTAAATAACAATGTCCCCCTGCATGAAAACCAAAACTGCTAGGATAGCTGCAAAACCCAAAATTAAAACCAAAACTAAAATCAACTAAGATAAAATTCACCACCACAACATTAAAAATATAAGACAACTCAAAATTTAATCACAAACATCACAAAATCACAATTTCAATAAAATTAAGACGTCTCTATAGGATGATCGGGAATCTCCTAGAGGAGGTAACCTACAGTTGCTAACGAGGCTTCCCACAATCTAAATGAAAGTATGGAACTCATTAGGTTGAGTTTAGTAAATTCATTTGGACTAAGTGAATGCAATAGAAAATAGTGGTATCAGAATGAGGGAACCGTAGGATCTTAACTAGTGTCACTCTAATTAACTTTAACATACTCCATAACATTTAAAGAACCATAACCATAGGGCCACCTGATTTGACATTATAACCTGACACCTTAAGAAACTTGAACTCACCATGACATGGAGCTTGGAGTTAGCATTGTGGGCAGCACGACCATCTTCAACAATAAAAGGATCTAAAACAACATATCTTTCCTTAAAATTAAACAACAAATCCATAGGATATTGAGGTTGTTTGCCTAACACAACATAAATCCTCAACTCATCTTTAGGCCTTTGTGTAGCTCTGTTATACAATATAAACTTTAACTCGTTTAGGACTTCGAGGTTGTCGTTCGTCGTGACCTAAATCCTCACATCTTCTAGGCTATTTGTGTGACTGTTTCACATTAATGTAAGCCTTAAATTAATAATATTGGCAGGATGAAACACATAAATATTTTTCCTCAAAACTGAAGCCAAACCATAGGATAGCTTGGGAAGTCACCGAGATTCTCCTCCGGATCTATGACATCCCCTATTTCTCCCTCCTTTAGATTCTATGACAAATGTTACAAATTTGAGCCATTCTTATTTCAAACCTCTTTGTCCGATCTCGTTGAAAATCTCTATCCTTTTGATTCCTTTGAAGACAATATTTCCTGGATTTTTATTAAGAGTTTTCTTAGGTGACTTCGGTTATCTAAGATGTAATTAACTATAGGGGCTTGCCCTTATAGGAAGCTTTTCTAAACCCAGCTTAATATAAACCCTAATTAATTCTTTGTATTAAATAGAGGAACTTATTGACAAATAAATGGTTTGGCAGACCAAACAGATGTCATATATTTCTTAGTTTATTTGATCGAGCATCATCCTTAAGTCTTGTGTTTATCCTTCGGGATAGATATAGGGTTTGAGGTATAGTGCTCTTTCATTTAAACTATGAAAAACATGGGATCAGTTTGATTTCACATTTTCTAAACGATATATATATGTAAATTAGACGCCTTTCGGAACCGGGCGATGGGATTTCGATTCCAGCGGCCGACAGCTTCCAACGAGCAACTCCTCAACTTTTTAGTGTTGACACGCTGTTTTGTGAATGGGAAGAATAGGGTTGGATGGGCAAGCAAATTATGGATTTAGGAATATGAATTTTTTTTTATTTCACTCATTTTTTTAACATTTCATTTAAAAATCTCTGATTCGAACATAATTTGATCCCGCACGAAACCATATCAAAATGGATATCCTTTCTAGGTAATATTGATGCTCTAGATGTGCCGACATAGTCTGTTTCGTCATCTGAGGTCTTTCGGACAATCTCGTCGAAGATCAGGTGAAAATCTTGTCAAATTGTATTTTCATCAAAATTTTGGTTCATGATTGATCGTTTCAAACTTTTATTTTTGTTTCAATTAATTATGCAGCATTTAAAGGCATAAGTGATGTGAATTATGATATTTAAATATTCCGACTATCCAAATTGAAAATTTTTTGTGCACGCGAAGGTGCATGTGCATAAGGCAATCCTAGGACATAATGGTCATATCGGGACTTTTTTGAGTTTTCTCAAGTTGGTTTTGAGGCTCATAAGTGCTAGAGGCCATGAACACACATGCATAACTCTAAAAAAGAGTAAAGAAGTGGTTTGGACTTCTAAAATAAGGTGGATCCCATTACTAAGGCTCTAAGATGGTCAAAGGAAGAATTCTAAGCCCGAAAACCTATGAAGAAAACTAGACCTCACTAAGAATGAGGTCAACAAATGGACCCTCAATATGTGTGGTGTGGTAGACAACTACACCACGTGTATTGGTGTTGACCGAAGAAATCAATAAAAATAACACAGACGTCTAAGCCAACTTACTTAAAACAAAGCGTAGAATGGAATAAGAATTGTTTTTATTGGGGAGTTAGTAAGTGGATATTTGATCAAAACTAAAGATTTGGAATTCTCAATGGGGATTAAAATTTGGACTTCAGACTATCAAATTTCAAGTGTAGATTTTAGATTTGTGTCAAAATTAGATTTATTTTTCATTTAGCGCTAAGAAGGGACTATGGTGAAGGCATATCCCGAATGCCGAGTGCTTTGATTTAAATTTCAATTTCAATTTCTCGTTGAGAAGGGAATAGGGCAAAGGTCTACCCCAAATATTGAGTTCTTAGAAGGGAGTAGGGTGAAGGCCTATGCCGAATGATGAGATTGCTAAGAATGGAGTAAAGCGGAGGCCTACAATCACAAGGAAGTAGAACAAAGGGTTACAATCCTAAGTGCTGAGATGGGAGTAGGACAAAGGTCTACAGATCTGAGGAAGTAGAATGGAGGTCTACAATCTTGAGTGTTGAGATTTGAGTGGGATGGAGGCCTACAATCCTGAGGGAGTAGAATGGAGGTCTACAAGTGGGATGGAGGCCTATAATCCCGAGGGAGTAGAATGGAGGTCTACAATCCCGAGTGCTGAGATGGGAGTAGGACGAAGTTCTATAATCCTGAGAAAGTAGAACGGATGTCTACAATCCTGGGTGCTGAAATGAGAGTACAACGGAGGCCTATAATCATGATGGAGTAGTACTGAGGTCTACAATCCCGAGTGCTGAAATGGGAGTAGGACGGAGGCTTATCTCGAATGTTGAGAATGTCACATTAGGAAGGAAAACTTGAGAACTCACATCCAACCCAAGAGGTAGAGAAAGGGAATCAGAATTCAGGTATTGACCCTAAAAGGATGAGAATTGGAGACCTTGATTTAATCGAATGGCTTATTCCCTCAACCTCTAAAATTCAATTTGAACCATTATAGTAGGAATGACTTCGAAAGAAATGCGGTATCAGATGTGACCCTCAACCTCTAATAATTGATATGAACCATTACAATAGGAAGGACTCCTAAAGTAATGTGGTATCAGATGTCGTGATTTTCAACCTCCAAAATATAATGTGAACCATTGTGATAGGAAGGGCCTAAAGCAATGCGTTATCGAATGTTGTGATCCTCAACCTCTAAAATACAAAGTGAACCATTCCAGTAAGAAGGGCTCCTAAAGCAATGCGATATCAGATTCTATGATCCTCAACCTCTAAAATGAGCTATGAACCATTGCAATAGGAGGAGCTCCTAGAGCAACATGGTGTTGGATGTCATGATCCTCAACCTCTAATATGTGATATGAACCATTGCAATAGGGTGGGCTCCTAAAAGAATGTGGTGTCAGATGATGTGATCCTTAACCTGTAATAATTGATATGAAAAATTACAATAGGAAGGACTCTTAAAGTAATGCGGTATCAAATTTCGTGATCTTCAACCTTTAAAATGTGAGATGAAGCATTACAATAGGAAGAACTCCTAAAGTAATGCGGTATCGGATGCCATAATCCTCAACCTCTAAAATGTGATATGAACCATTAAAATAGGAAGGACTCATAAAATAATGTGGTGTCAGATGCCGTGATCCTCAACATATAAAATGTGATATGAACCATTGCAATAAAATGGGCTCCTAAAGCAATGCGGCGTCGGATGCTGTGATCCTCAACCTTTGATATTTGATAGGAAGGACTCCTAAAGTATATCCTAAAGGAATGTGATATGAACCATTACACTAGGAAGGACTCCTAAAGTAATGTGATATCGGATGTCGTGATCCTCAATGTCTAATATATAGTGTGAACCAGAGTGATAGGAAGTAGATCTTAAAGCAATGCGAAATAAGATGTATGAATCCTCTTCCTCTAGAATTTGATTCAGGGAAATTCAAGAAGGAATTATGTAAATTTGGAGCAGAGAATTCATATAAGTTTGAAAGATATTTCATGGGAGGAATCATATTGGGAGGGGGTACGAGGGTGCCTTGCATCCAACTTAAAGGGCTGATAAAAAAAAGGTGTTTGTGTGGAAAGAAAAGTGTTTGTGTGGAAAGAGATGTGGTTCCATGCCAACAGAACCTACGAGACCTCATGGCTCCATATGAATAGAACCAGCTAATCTTCTTTCAAATAAGGAAGACAATTGAAAGGAAATTGACAATGAAACCAAGTTGAGGAAACTCAACTAGGTAATGAGTCAATGAAAAGATTTAGATTTCAAATTTGTTTTTTGCTTCCTTTGTTATATTTTTTTTTAATTCTGATGTGTTCCTTTTTTTTGTTATGTATTTATTGTCACTCGTTGGGAAATTTATTATTGTTTATCTGTTGTGAAATTTTATGAAAAGATTTATATATATATTAAATACCTACAAAGATGTATTATTTCTATGGACACCAAAACTAAAGATATTGTAACTTCATAACTCACGGTGGTCGTTGTTTCTTGACACTGATTTTTAAAGATTTTCAAAATTTTTTTAAGAAGTTGCTGTGATTCCTTTTAAAATTGATTCTAGATTCAAAATTTTTTAGTACTTAAGGCTATGACATCAAGTTAGAATTTCCATTAATTTCTAATAACATAGCCCTTTCTTTGATTCTTTCTTTCTGGGCTAAGCATATTTCAAAATTCCATTAAAATATTTTTCACCTCCCAAAGATATTTGAAAGTTTGTTAATAGCCAACCAAAAGACATAGTGTCACTTAACCTTTCTTTGAACATAATATCAAAAGAGTTTCCTTAAGAGAATATTTCAAGTTTCAATAATTAGGGGATATCTCGAACACCAATTTTGTATTTGACGCTCTCCTTAAACTTCTTCTCATAAAGCCTTTCACATAATTTGTTTTTTTTTAATTTTTTCTCCTTTCATTTTTACTGTGAATTATTATATCTAGTGAAGCATATTTCTTTTAAATATATTGAATGTCTGAACTTAAACACCAATTTTTGATTTTATGCTCACCTCAAGCTTCTTCACAAGGAGCCCTTCAATTTTTTTTATTATCTTTTTTTTGCTCCTTTTGTTTTCTGAGAATTGTTATATCTAGTCGAGCATATTTTAAGAATTTTGAATGCCCAAAATTACTTAATTAATAATACTCAAATACTTTTTAATATAAATTCTGAGATATTATAGCTCGTTCAAAAGGTTGGACCCAGTCACGTGGCAGGTTATTAAAAGGCTCGTAATATCCCGAGTCAATTACTCGTATTTCAAATACACTGTTTTGTTTTGAAATTCACTTAGGACCCAGTCTGAAATCTTTAAAGGGGGGACCCCAATTATTAGGACATTAATTTCATTCCTTCTTGAAGTCACATTCTTATCAAAATATCAAAATTTTTTCTCTTAGGATGTTAAGATTTCCAAGTATTGAATAATTTTGGACAACAAACAACTCTTTTTTTTTCCTTTCATTCATTGCGGTGGAAGGGATGAGACATACTAACATTAATCATGCTAGTGTCCCCTTTTTTTTTAATAAAATAGTAGTATAATAGTAGTCAAAAGGCACCTCATCTGTTGTAAGTTTTATAGGAGTAAGTTGAAACAAACGGATCGACCAAAATAATATTGATAGAAACTCTTTCATATTCTTTCAAATATTCTTTTAGGATCTTTATGTTCTTATTCTTGAAACTCTCCTCAAGAAATTGTTTGAAACTGCAACACTCCTCCATGGTGTGTCTAACGAACCTGTGGTACGGGCAACATCTCAGATGTCCTTTCTTGTTGACCTCATCTGATTTCTTCAGCTTAGGCAACCTGAACTCAGGGTTCTTCATCAGTTTGCACAAAATCTTTCTCACCACTTCATCTTTAAAAGGGTATATCCTATTTCATCGAGCATTCATGGTTGAAACTCATCTTTCATCTGTCTGGTAAGGTCTCTGCTGAGATGATTCTTGAGTATTCTGACAAGGATGTTGGAAAGTCCATTGATGTTTTTCAGCCTATATTTGTAATTGTTGCACTCCCTTGCTAACCTAAACAACTGTCCCAGATTTCTTCTCAAATATCTCTATTGGTTCTAGCTCCTCACCCCTTTTCGGAAAACCAAATGGCTTAGCTTCTCCTTGGAGATTCCTGACTTTGCTATGCAACTTCTCGAATGTTCTGATAGTAAAACCTTTAAGTAAGAAACCCAATGGATGGTGGAAACTCTTTAAAAGAATCTCAACTGCTTGTTGCTCTTGCATTTTTGGCTCATATCTCATGCTGAGATTCCTCTACTGTTTGATGTACTCTACCAAGGTTTCAGCTGACTTTTTCCTCTCTACCAAAAGTTCACTAACAGTGACGTGGTGTTGAAATCTGGTAAACCGGCTGACAAAAAGGTTTTCCATTTCTGTGAATTCCTCTACTAAAACATTTGGTACCTTTGAATATCAATTAAGGCAACTCTAGTGAGGCTACCTAGAAACTGGAAGAATAAAAGCGCTCGTTACCCCCGCGTTGTAGCAACTTTCTCAGAAGTGTGCAACATGATGACTAGGGTTTCCGGTCCTTTTGAATGTTTTGAACAAAGGTGGTATGAACCCCTTGGGGTGTTGGATGACATCAAACTCCTTTGGGTAGGTCCTACCCTTTAGAGTTGACGCCCCTCCCTTTGATTGATCCATGGCTTCTCTCACATGCTGTTCAACCATCTGTTTATATTCACTTTCATGTATCTGACCTTGAACTAAATCCTTCTTTAGTTGTTCATTGGAGGTGAACTCTTTTCTTTTATCTGCAATATGAGTGGTTTCCAGCTAGTTTGTTTTTGGAGGTGCCATCAGCAGTGAGTGTGGCTGCCCTTGCATAGTGGCCATAGTGGTCATCATTTCTTTGATTTTCTTTTTGAGTTGGTTGATCCATTCGTCACGTCATTGAATGAACTTTTGAAATCAATCAGCAGCATTTTCCTTGGTGAATAAGGGAGCATTACACAAGGATGATGTGGCCCTGATCTCAACAACATTGATTTCTGCTAATCCTTCTTCCCTGTAATCTGACACATCATAGTTTTCATCATTCATATCTTTACTTCATTTTAAAAAATAACCGTGCAATATCATCTTGGAGCCTCTCCAACTTAGCCTCAATTAAGGCCAATTGGAGATCTCTAATGAATGTCATTTCTTTTGTTGAGCACCAGTGTAGTCATGTAAAAGTCGGTTGGAGTAATTAGACCAGCCAAAACAATATTGATGGAACCTCTTTTAGGCTCTACCAAATTCTATTTCAGAATATTTATATTCCCATTTCTAAATTTTATCTCAAGCCACTCTTTAAAATTGATATAAACCTCAATGTTGTGCCCAAGCATTCTGTGATAAGGGCAGTAGTTGGGACGATTCTTCTTGTTAACTTCCGCTGGCTTTTTCAGCTCTGGTAGTTTCAATTTCGGTCTCATTAGCAAGTCACAGAACATCTTCAACACTAACTCTTCTTTGAACAGGTATACCTTGCTTAATCGTTGATTCATTATTGCCGACAGCTTTCTATCTCTAAGATATGGTCTTTGCTGAGCTGACTGTTGACTGTACTACTGCGGGTGTTGGCTGGATTACCAGNAGATCATAACTTTTATGTAGTACTAAAATTACTTGAGGACAAGTAATAGTTAAGTTTGGGGGATTTTTACCCAAGGAAAATATGTTGAGATTTTCATACATATTTTATATTATTTTTTATGATATTACAATTTAAAGAAAGGTATTTTTGATGTTTTGTTGCAGAAATGATGAATTAGGGTTATTGGAGCNCTATTTTTTATGATATTGTACTTTAAAGAAAGGTATTTTTGATGTTTTGTTGCAGGAATGATGAATTAGGGTTATTGGAGAAAAAAAGATGCAAAAAGGAGCGAATTTGGAGCAAAAAGCACCAAAATGTGGAAATTTGAACTAGGCCGCCGACGACGCCCTTGAGGCCGCCGACGAAGAGCTCGACGGTTATGCCTACTCATGCTTTGGATAAGGCCAAATTTTGAAGGGATTCTTAGGGAACTCTTGGGAAAGCTCATCCACAACTTTAAAAGAATATTTTGGCAAAAAATTAGAGAGGTCCTGGAGGTTATAGAGGTCCTGGAGGCTAGAGAGAGTTCCTGGAGGTTACAAAGGATCCAATATTGTGAGGAATTCTTCGAGAGATTGTAAAAGTGGAGGGAAAGTGAGAGATTTCTTCCTCATTGCTACTTCTAAGAGGAATTCTGTGTGATGTAAAGAAAGGAAGAGATTTAGAGGAACTTCGAGGAGTGTTCTTGAGGAGAAATTAGAGATAAGTTATTTACTTGTTGTAGTTTGTATGACTTTGATTTTATATATGAATTCCGAGTTTTGTTGTGTTCTACCCATGAGATTTGAGTGGTTTTCTCTATCTTTCTCCTTGTCTTGAGATTTGTGAAATGGTGAATTGAATTAGTGAAGTCATGAAAATGTTTAAGAAATTGTGATAATCTTTTCACTTTGATCTTAATTTACTTTCAATCTGGCCAATTGATTTGTTAAAATATGTTGAGTTTTACAACTAAAGTGAAGATTACATCCAAGATTCAGGGAGGTGAAAGCTCTTGGAAGTTGGGTGCAAATAAATAGGGAAATAATATTATCGGGCGTAGAATTGGAGATTTTAGAGTGACAGACTAAAATCCCCAATTTGGTCCTATCATTTGGGTGCTGAAGTGTAGATGTTAGCCCTCAGGTGAGGGCAATGTGGGAGCTCCGAAGTGAGAGCCGGTATCCTCCCAGTCTAGTTACAGATTCAGTAAGCAAGCGTAGGATTAGTCAATGTTCTTTATGCTTGGACCAAAGGGTAAAGAATAGGTATGCTCTTATTTGGCACGATATAAAATTAACTAATTCACTTATCCATTCACTATAATTTCTTGACAAGGAGAAGGATGATTTCTTATATATTGAATATCACAGTCCATTCACTATAATTTCTTGACAAGGAGAAGGATGTTTTCTTATATATTGAATATCACATTAAAAACCTCAATCCATTCAATATAATTTCTTGACAAGGAGAAGGATGCTTTCTTAGATATTGAATATCACAAATTAAACCTCCATTCACTATAATTTCTTGACAAGGAGAATGATGTTTTCTTATATATTGAATATCACATTTGAACTTCACTATAATTTCTTGACAAGGAGAAAGATGCTTTCTTATATATTGAATATCACATTAAAAACCTCATTAGCTATAATTTCTTGACAAGGAGAATGATGTTTTTTCGTATTGAACTCACATTAGATCATTTCACTATAATTTCTTGACAAGGAGAAGGATGTTTTCTTATATATTGAATATCACAATTAAACCCTACTTTATATCATTAGTTATTTATTAGTTAGATATTGAATATCACAATTAAACCATCCTTAGTATCATTAGTTATTTAATAGTTATTAAAATTATATAATTATTTCAATTGCTTATTAGTGACAGATAAACAAATTGAACTTCTCTGTTGTGATTAAAGTATTGCTTTTCTAAAATTTTAGTTCACAGTTCTAAAAACACTCCCATGCTCGATATCTAGGACTCCATTAGAGCCCTATATTACTTGAGCGATATGTATACTTGCGTTGACAATATCTAGGACTCCATTAGAGCCCTATATTACTTGAGCGATACATATACTTGCGTTGATAAGTGCGACTTTACAATTATTGAATATTTATTACGTCTATATTTATCTTATTTTTTAAGCATATATAAAGTCTCTGTCAAAATTTTTGGCACCGTTGCCTGGGAGTGATTGAGTGAGTGAATCAAATCACGATTAGAGTAACGAACAATTTAAGATTATTAGAAAATTTTTACTTGAATTGCAACTTATTTTTATATTTAGTTAATTATATTACTGAGTACTAATTTCAAATTGTATGCATAAATTTGGACCTGAAAATCTTATACCCTATGATTCAGAATTAGAATGCACAATTAGAAGGATTAGAAGATTAAGAAGAGAACCTAGAAATTCTGATACAATGGAAAACAGCCTGAACAATCAAGGAATAGAGAATGAACACACCTAGAAATTGTGATACAATGGAAAACATTATGAACAATCAAGGAATAGAAAATGAACACCAATAGACCTCTACGAGATTATGCAAATCCTACAGCAGATGAAATTCACTTATCTACCCAAAACCCTGATGTAGCTGCTAATTCATTTGAGCTTAAGAGATTATGCAAATCCTACAGCAGATGAGATTCACTTATCTATCCAAAATCCTGATGTAGCTACTAATTCATTTGAGCTTAAACCTAATTCTACAGCAGATGAAATTCACTTATCTATCCAAAATCCTGATGTAGCTGCTAATTCATTTATCCTACAGCAGATGAAATTCACTTATCTATCCAAAATCCTGATGTAGCTGCTAATTCATTTGTGCTACAGCAGATGAAATTCACTTATCTATCCAAAATCCTGATGTAGCTGCTAATTCATTTGAACTTAAACCTGTTATTATCCAAATGGTACAAAACAATCAATTCAGAGGTACATCAAATGAAGATCCGAACTTACACCTCGCTAGTTTTTTAGAATTGTGTGCTACTTTTAAATATGACAAAGTCTCAAATTATGCTGTTAGACTTAGAATTTTTCTTGTTTCACTGAGGGATATGGCTAAGATGTGGTTAACTTCGTTAGCACCGGGATCTATTAAAACTTGGGGAGAATTTTAACAGAAATTTCTATCCAAATTTTTCCCTTGGATCTATTAGAACTTGGGGAGAACTTTCACAGAAATTTCTATCCAAATATTTCTCTCCATAAAAAACTGCTAAACTTAGAAATGACATAACATCATTCTGTCAGATTGATGGAGAGTCAATATATAACTATTAGAACTTGGAGAGAACTGTCACAAAAATTTCTATCCAAATATTTCCCTCCATCCAAGGTATTAGAACTTGGGGAGAACTTTCACAGAAATTTCTATCCAAATATTTCCCTCCATCCAAAGCTGAAACTTAGAAATGACATAACATCATTGTCAGATTGATGGAGAGTCAATATATGAAGCTTGAGAGAGATTTAAAGATCTTCTTAGGAGGTGCCCTCATCATTCGTTTCTATTGGTTGATAATTCAAACTTTTTATAATGGATTAGTGGGATCACTTAGATCGATTATAGATATGGTTAATTCAAACTTTTTATAATGGATTAGTGGGATCTCTTAGATCGATTATAGATGCTGCGAAGCTTGGGAGAGATTTAAAAATCTTCTTAGGAAATGCCCTCATCATTCGTTACCAGATTGTTGATAATTCAAACTTTTTATAATGAATTAGTGGGATCTCTTAGATCGATTATAGATGCTGCGACTCATTCAAACTTTTTATAATGGACTAGTGGGATCACTTAGATCAATTATAGATGTTGTGGCTGGTTTCTAATGTCAAAACTTTTTGATGTCTTAGATCGATTATAGATGCTGCGGCTGGTGGTTCTTTAATGTCAAAACCTTTTGATGAGCATCAATTATAGATGTTGCGGCTGGTGGTTCTTTAATGTCAAAACCTTTTGATGGAGCTTATTTCATGAAGCGGCTGGTGGTTCTTTAATGTCAAAACCTTTTGATGAGGCTTATTCATTAATAGAAGAAAATGCTACCAACAATTTTCAATGACCCTCTGAAAGGGTAAATCCTAAAAGAGTAGCTAGTATCCACGGCTGGTGGTTCGTTAATGTCAAAACCTTTTGATGAGGCTTATTCATTAATAGAAGATATGGCGTGGTTCTTTAATGTCAAAACCTTTTGATGAGGCTTATTCATTAATAGAAGAAAGACTACAACATGGCCCTCTGAACGGGTAAATCCTAAAAGAGTAGCTAGTATCCATGATTCTGATGCAATATTAGCTTTGCAGATTGCTGCAATATCAAAGAAATTAGATCATTATGGGATGAATTATTCTCCAATATCTCCTATGATGGAAGAGAATTCATCTGGGCAATTTGTGGATGTTCAACCTTCAGATGAGACTTTAAATGCTATTAATAGACCCAATAATCCTTATTTGAATTATAATCACCCAGGTTGGAAGAATCATCCAAATTTTAATTGGAATAACAATTCCGCTACAAATCAACAATGGGCAAACAACCCAGTAAACCCATTAAGAAATTCATCCAACCAAGAAAATGTTAACTATAGACCTTCTTATCGACCAGGATTTAACAGTAATACTCAAATTAAGGAGAAGTTATCTATGGAAGAACTGATATTAAACATGGGCCAACAATTGCAGAAACAAGGAAATCAATTACAAATTCAAGGAAATCAATTACAAAATCAAGGAACTGTTATTAAGAATATTGAAAACCAATTAGGGCATATCGCTACTGCGCTTAGTAACTGAACATTAGGAACTTTTCCTAGTACTGTGGAACCAATACCTAAAGGTCAAGGAAAAGAACAAATCAAAGCAATACAATTACGAAGTGGAAAAGAATTAGAAACAAGAGTGCAAAAAGAAATAGAAACTGAAAAAGAGAAAATGGATACCGAAAAAGAAAAGGATCATGAGTACCCAGATTTAGAGTATCCATTTACACCAATGAAAATTATTGTGGAGAAACCTCCACCACCGTTTCCTCAAAGATTGAAGCAGCACAAACAGATTAAACAACTTTCCAAATTTTTAGAAATTCTTAAGAAGTTAAAGGTAAAGATTCCCTTCGTAGAAGCTTTAGAGCAGATGCCTAATTATGTGAAATTTATGAAAGATATTCTAAATAAGAAAAGGAAGTTCACGGATAATGAAACAGTTGCACTTAGCAAAGAGTGTAGAGAAATTATTTAAAAAAAGCTTCTTGAAAAATTAAAAGATCGACTTAGCGAAGAGTGTAGTGCAATTATTCCGAAAAAGCTTCCTGAAAAATTAAAAGATCCTGACTGTTGCACTTAACGAAGAGTGTAGTGCAATTATTCAAAAAAAGCTTCTTGAAAAATTAAAAGATCCTGGAAATTTCACTATACCGTGTGCTATCGGTGAAAAATTTTATGGAAGAGCTTTATGTGATTTGGGAGCAAGCATTAATCTTATGTGAAAAATTTTATGGAAGAGCTTTATGTGATTTGGGAGCCATTTTTATGGAAGAGCTTTATGCGATTTGGGAGCCAGCATTAATCTTATGCCTCTATCAATTTTCGTTTTATAGAAGAGCTTTATGTGATTTGGGAGCTAGCATTAATCTTATGCCTCTATCAATTTTTAAAAGGATTAGAGCTTTATGTGATTTGGGAGCCAGCATTAATCTTATGCCTCTATCAATTTTCAAAAGATTAGATTAGGAGAAGTCTCACCTACTTCTGTAACTCTTCAGTTAGCGGATCGTTCAGTTACATATGCTAAGGGAGTTATAGAAGATGTGTTAGTGAAAGTGGATAAGTTAGCAGATCGATCAATTACATATCCTAAGGGAGTTATAAGAGATGCGTTAGTAAAAGTTGATAAATTTATCTTTCGTTACATATCCTAAGGGAGTTATAGAAGATGTGTTAGTAAAAGTTGACAAATTTATCTTTTTATGTTTTTAGATATGGAGGAAGATAAAGAAATATATAGAAGATGTGTTAGTAAAAGTGGATAAATTTATCTTTCTTGTGGATTTCATTATTTTAGATATGGAGGAAGATAAAGAAATACTTTCATTTTAGGGAGACCATTTTTAGCTACTAGAAAAGCTATGATAGATGTTTAAAAAGGAGAACTAACTATGAGAGTTAATGATCAAGAAGTGAGTTTCAACATTGTGAAATCTATGAAATACCCTACTGTTGAAAGAGATAATGAATGTTTTTACATGGAAATTATTGAACATCTATTGAACGAACATTTTAAAGAACATTTTGAAGATAAAAAGCATTTTGAAGAAGAAGAACATTTTGTAGAGAAGGAACAATTTGAAAAGAATGACGAAGTTATTTTGGACGAATTAGAAAATAAAAAATTAGATTATGTTCAGGAAAGATTTGAGATGTTGGATATTAGGGGAAATGCCGATAAAATTCTATTCCCATCAATTATAAAACCACCTGAACTTGAGATGAAAGTATTGCCTAGCCACTTGAGGTATGTGTTTTTAGGAGACTCATCTACAATACCTGTTATTATATCTTCAGAATTAAATGATCTACAAGAGGAGAGATTGTTAGATACATTGAAAAGATATAAGAAAGCTTTTGGTTGGACCTTAGCTGATATTAAGGGAATTAGTCCTTCAATCTATATGCACAAAATTATATTAGATGAATAATATAAACCAAGAGTTGATCCACAAAGGAGAGTAAATTTGATGATGAAAGAAGTAGTTAAGAAGGAAATTTTGAAATGGTTAGATACTGGAATTATATATCTTATTTCAGATAGTGCGTGGGTAAGTCCAATTCATTATATTCCTAAGAAAGGAGGAGTGACTATTGAAACAAAAGAAAATAATGAATTAATACCTATCATAAAAGTTATTGGGTGGCATATTTGCATTGATTATAGAAAATTAAACACTGTCACCAGGAAAGTTCACTTCCCATTACCCTTTCAGACCAAATAGTAGATAGACTTGCTGGGCACAAATATTTTTGCTTTTTAGATGGATATACCAGTTACCATTAAATTCCTATTGCTCCTGAGGATCAAGAAAAGACAACATTTACTAGGCCTTTTGGAACATTTGCTTTCNGTTTACAGATACATAAAAACTTGTGATCGATGCCAACGAGTAGGCAATATATCTAGAAGAAATGAAATGTCTTTGAATTTCATGTTAGGAGTTGAGATCTTTGATGTTTGGGGATTCGATTTCATGGGACCGTTTATTCCTTTATATGAGAACTTATACATATTAGTTGCGGTAGACTATGTTTCAAAGTGGATTGAAGCACAAGCTTTACCTCATTGTAACGCTAAAAGTGTTTCAAGATTTTTAATGAAAAATATTTTCACTAGATACAGAATGCCAAGAGTGATTATCACTGACAGAGGATCCCATTTCAGGAATAAATACATTCAGAAATTAGCAGAAAAATTTAATGTTGTTCATATAATCTCTACTTCCTATCACCCTTAAACTAGTGGGTTAGCTGAAGTTTCTAATAGAGATTAACCAAATACTGGAAAAGACTGTAAACCCTTGTAGAGTAGATTGGTCTACTAGATTGGATACTGCATTATGGGCTTACAGGACTCTTATAAAACTCCTATTGGAATGACTCCTTACAGACTAATTTTTGGAAAGACTTGTCACTTACGATAAAACTCCTATTGGAATGACTCCTTACAGGCTGATTTTTTGAAAGACTTGTCACTTACCAGTAATATTGGAGCATAAAGCATATTGGGCAATTAAAGAATTTAATTATAATTTGAAAGATGCTGGTGAGAAGAGATTGTTACAAATGAATGAACTGGAAGAATTAAGAAATGAATCTTATGATAATGACAGAATTTATAAGCAAAAGCTTAAGTTAAGGAATAATCGGGAGATTAACCAGAAGAACTGTGAACGAGGATAAGAAGTTTTGCTTTACAATACAAGGTTGAAGTTATTCCCTAGGAAATTGAAGTCTCATTCGTTATGACCCTTTAGTGTGACTCAGTTTATACTTACGGAGCTATTGAAATTGAAGATCAAAAGACTGGGAATAGATTTAAAGTAAATGGACACAAATTAAAGCCGTATTTTGAGCGTAAAAGACCAAATGTTAAAGAGATTTTAATGGTCAGTCAACCTGAATAATATCTGAATAGGTCGAGCTGACGATAATAAACCAAGCGCTTTATGGGTGGCAACCCATAGTTATCTTTATTTTTATTGTGATTATAGTGTTTTTTTTTGAAATTATCATTAATTTGTGGTAATATTGAACTCTACTACTCGCATTTACCCTTGAATCATCATAAAAATTGGATCCATTGAGAAAATTGGAATGCATTCGGACCAGAGCGAAACTGTGAAATTTTTCCTTTGGGCACCGACGGTGGGATCGACTCGGCCGACTGTGGGTTTTTCTCGAGAGTCCAGATAATAAAT
Source organism: Phalaenopsis hybrid cultivar (assembly GCA_002079205.1). Classification (NCBI taxonomy): domain Eukaryota; kingdom Viridiplantae; phylum Streptophyta; class Magnoliopsida; order Asparagales; family Orchidaceae; genus Phalaenopsis; species Phalaenopsis hybrid cultivar. Next base: position 160,546 of record JXCR01056731.1, on the reverse strand, counting down.
GTTCAAGGCTTGCCGATGGTGCCATCGACGCTGCCGACGGCAAGAACGGCGAGATGACGGTTTTCGGAGTTTGAAATGGCAGTTTTTGGCAGTTTTAGGCGGGATTTACTCCCTATAAACTTCCAAACTCGAACCTTAAATTCATATTACCAGAAAACAAATTGAAAGTCCACTAAATTTATCTCTATGGCTTCTAATTCCACTGAAAATCCTAGATTTTGAGTGTTCAACCGGAGAAAATTTATTAGTGTGGAGGCACAACGAATCTTCAAAAAAGTGCTGACAAAGAGGTGATTAATCAAAGAAAGAGGATTTTTGAATCGAGGATTAAACAATCCTTCGACAGTAATTGAAGAGATGATTGTTCGATGACGATGGGAAGTGTTGTGCTACACTACTGCAGCCGTAATCGTTCCTGTGGTGAAGGAGCTTTATGTTAATTTGCATGGAATCAACCAGGGAGTCGTCTATGTGCGAGGCAGATAGATAACTTTTACTCCTGCATGGATTAATGAGTTATATATGATCGAGAATGTTCCTGTCTTCCATTATTCCAACTTCATCCCGACAAGAAATCTGATAACTGAGATTTACCAATATTTGACGAACGAGACTGAAAACTGGGAAATGAGAGAAAATGGGTATATTAGTTTCTCTGCTACTCTTATGAACCCCGTTTCTAAACACTGACACTTCTTCATTTTTGCAAAACTATTACTGACGATGAAGGTCGGTAAAGTTACCAAAGAAAGTGATGTTCTAAATTATTGTATTCAAATGGGACTGTCGATTGATATTGGATCGATAATCGTGAAGTCTGTTTTGGGCCTGATCGTTCATGGATGAACTTATGGGCTTGGAGATCCTTCAATAATCTTTACTCTATAGTCAATTCCAAATATCTTATGAGAGTTGAGAAAATGTACTTCTATCTTGGAAGCCTTTAGACCCAACCAAAAAGTTCCCAGCCAATGAAGATGAGAAGGATATGACTATTATTGTAGATCAATCACCTCAGAATTCACTACCTATTTAGCCTCTAATTCCAGACAAGACACTAGTGATCCTGCGCAGAATCAAGAAACTAGAGAAAGAGGTACAAAATGTTATGAATGCAATTAACAATATCACTGATTTTTTTGATCATCTAGACTGGAAGATGAAAGAGCATTTTGATCACTCTGGACATATCGAAGGAAGTTTGATGCGATTGATGAGAAAGATAGGATTGATAGAAGAGGACTCTACTGAAGAATTCCCATGCTGATCCTTCTATGACCTCTTCGTTCATGTCCAATCGATGGGCGATATCAGAGGACAAACAAGCACTAAATCGAAGGAATAGTAGATTTACTTTACTATCTATATGTCTATGTGTGTGATTTGATTTTAACTTATGTGTTTGCTTTACTTTCGAATTTTGCTTTCAAATCTCAATATAGTTGAGATTGAGCATAAAATGTTTTGTTTTCAGCGTTTAGAGTGCTGTTGTTTGGATTGCAACGCTGAATTGATGTATTTAGGTTGAGAAAATATCAAATTTATGTGTGTCGTGTAATGTGTATTGTAACCCTTGGATTTTATATATAATTGTTAAGTTTTGTGTTGTGAATGTTTATTTGTGTTAGTACATCATTTAATAACTTAAAAATTTATGTCTAGAATGATTAAACAAATGTTGACGAGGCTTGAAATGTATCAAAATCGCAAAAATCTAGAAATTAAACCAATTTTGATAATCTTGCTGACGGGTCCATCGACGTTGCTGATGGAAAATTTTTCCCTAGACTTAAGCTATTTAATTCAATAGAGCTCGCTGACGGTGCTGAAGACCATGCCGACGGCAAGATACCAAAAAAAATACACTTCTAATCGCAATTTTGACCAGTTAACTGCCACTATTCATCATCCCCTTTCTCTAAAAAATGAAAATTTCGACCTAGGGCATGAGAGATCTTCAATTTGGGGAAATTCCAAAGTGTTTAGACATCTGATTTTATCATCCCTTGGTAAGAGTTTCACTCCAAACTAAAAATATTTGATTTTCACCTTGAATTTCTCCCACATTGAAAAGATCCAAAAAAATTGAGAATGTGGAGAAAATATTTGGAAGAAATTCATAAAACTTAGTTTTAAACTCTTAGAGTCACTCTTATAAGCCATTATTTGAGTATTTAAAGTATATTTTGGAATTTTTTTTATAATTTTGATTAGATTGAAATGGTTCCGCAACAAAAGAGCGACTTGAGTTTGACGAGTCACGCTTCATCAATGCGAAGGCTCAGTCGAGATCTACTTCAGTATTTCAAGGGAAGAAATGTATCCAAGATCGTGTTTTTGAGAGTCCGAGAGAAGAAGTTGAACAAGTTATTACTGAACAGAGGTGGAAAAATTTTTGTTATACCACCAACAAGGCTAGTGTGAATGTTGTGAAAGAATTATATGCCAATGCGTTCTCTTCTGAGGATGGAACCATTCGATCAGAGGGTTTTCTGTTGAGTTTAGTGCCACCCACATTAACTCATTTTATGAAGTTCCAGACTCCTATATCTGCAATTATGAAACCTTTAATACAATGGAAAGTCCGCTGAATGATGTCATTAACTTTCTCACTGATGGGAAAGGGACATGGAAGATAAAGCAGTGAGAACGGGTAAATTTTTCTGTTTCCATGTTAAATGCCTCATCTAAAGCGTGGCACTATTTTATTTCCTCTACTTTGTTAACAACATATCACCATAGTGGGGTAATAAGAGATAGATCTATTCTGAATTTTTGTATTTAGAATAATCGGACTATAAATGTGGGGAGAATTATTTATAAGAATATTTTGACCACGGCAAGGAGCGAATAAAGTGGAGGTCTGGGACATCCTGTCCTCATTTATATACTTTGCCAACTTTCTGGAGTCAAAGTTGGAGATCATGAAGAATGGGTTTACCCTATAAAACCCATTAGTAAAGCTAATTTAAAGACGTATGAATCCCATTAAGCATGGAGATCTGGGAGTAGGAGTAAGACCTTCTACTAGTAGAGATGTCCCCTCTACAAGTTATGACCTTCCACCTTCTAGTTCCCCTATGCCTTCTACTAGTAGAGATGTCCCCTCTACAAGTTATGACCTTCCACCTTCTAGTTCCCTTACCCTTCTACTAGTAGAGATATCCCCTCTACTAGTTATGACCTTCCTTCCTCTAGTTCCCCTACCCTTCATGATTTAATGAATGAGTTAACCTTGCAGTGGATAAGTATAGAGAAAATAAATAAAAGAATTGGGGGATTAGAACGTAGACATGATCATGATAGTGCATATCTACAGAGGCATTCTGACTTCGAGATAGCTTACTACAAAGCTCAGGCCTGACACTACAGAGGTGAGTCTGATGTTACTTTTTGTGAATACCCCCGTTATACTCAGTATCAACCCAATCCATCTGCTGACCAGGGAGACGAGGATATAGTATGGGATTTTGATATATTATAGTGATTGATGTACTTTTATTGTGATTTTGTGATAGAGATAGATGTATGTTGTTTGTATTTTAATTTTTTTATCTATTTTAGTATATGTTTGCATAAGTGTTTAGTGTTGTAGTTTAAAAATTGCATTTGTAGTTGTAATAGACTTTGATTAGTACTTTGTAAAATTGTAATGTGATGTGATTTTTTTTTTTTGCATTGTGATGTATTTGTAATTGTTTTTATTTAGTATTGTGATGTGTTAGTGAAATATTGTGTGTGTATAATATTTAGTTTTGTACTTATTTCAAAATTCCATTACCCAACAACTTCTCTAATGATTTATATGTATAGAAAGCTCTTAATATTACAGACTAGTTGAAGTAAAATTTTGAGAAGGAAATGCAAAAATTCCAGAATAATGAAAATGCCTAAAGTATTGAGGTATGATTTATATTTAGAATTTTTCTTTCCATTTGTATCATTCCGTATTGAAAAATTTAAGTTTGGGGGAGAGAAGAAAAAGATTAATATGTTCTCAATTTAAATATTTTCAAAAATTATTAATATAATTTTTTGTAGTGAATTTAATTTAGATAACTATATTTTGTAGATATTTAATATTATGGTAAATTTAAAGGAATATTTTTGTAAGGAAAATTAATTTTATAGATTAAGACATTTAGTATAAGAGAATAAAACTATAGTTAACTATTTAAAGTAAAGAAAATTATATTTTAAAATGNGATTTTATTGGCCTACTATCATTAGAGATGTTTATAGATACATAAAAACTTGTGATCGATGTCAACGAGTAGATAATTTATCTAGAAGAAATGAAATGGCTCTGAATTTCATGTTAGAAGTTGAGATCTTTGCGTTTGGGGATTAGATTTTATGGGACCATTTATTCCTTCATTTGGAAACATATATATATTAATTGCAGTGGACTACATTTCTAAGTTGATTGAAGCACAAGCTTTACCTCGTTGTGACGCTAAAAGTGTTTCAAGATTTTTAATGAAAAATATTTTCACTAGATACGGAATGCCTAGAATGATTAACACTGACGGAGGATCCCATTTTAGGAATAAATACATTCAGAGATTGGCAGAAATTTTTCATATTATTCATAGAATATCTACTGCCTATCATCCTCAAACCAGTAGGTTAGCTAAATTTTCTAATAGAGAAATTAAACAAATACTTGAAAAGACTATAAACCCTAGTAGAATAGATTGGTCCACAAGATTGGATACTACATTATGGGCTTACATAACTGCTTATAAAACTCTTATTGGAATGAATCCTTACAGATTTATTTTTGGAAAGACTTTTCACTTACTAGTAGAATTGGAGCATAAAGCATATTGGGCGATTAAAGAATTCAATTATAATTATATTGGGCGATTAAAGAATTCAATTATAATTTGAAAGATGCTTGTAAGAATTGGAGCATAAAGCATATTGGGCGATTAAAGAATTCAATTATAATTTGAAAGATGCAATTGGAGCATAAAGCATATTGGGTGATTAAAGAATTCAATTATAATTTGAAAGATGCTGGTGAGAGTTGGAGCATAAAGCATATTGGGTGATTAAAGAATTTAATTATAATTTGAAAGATGCTGGTGAGAAAAAACTCCGATTGGAATGACTCCTTACAGACTGATTTTTAGAAAGACTTGTCACTTACCAGTAAAATATGACTCCTTATAGACTGATTTTTGCAAAGGCTTGTCACTTACCAGTAGAATTGGAGCATAACAATTGGGCGATTAAAGAATTCAATTATAATTTGAAAGATGCTGGTAAGAAGAGATTGTTACAATTAAATAAATTGGAAGAATTAAGAATAGAGTATTATGATAACGACATAATTTATAAGGAGAAACTAAAGTTATGGCATGATCGGAAGATTAACCAGAAGAACTTTGAACAAGGACAAGAAGTTTTGCTTTACAATACAGTTAATGTTGGGCGATTAAAGAATTCAATTATAATTTGAAAGATGTGGTAAGAAGAGATTGTTATAATTAAATTAATTGGAATAATTAAGAAATGAATCTTATGATAACGACTGAATTTATAAGGAAATTAAATGAATTGGAAGAATTAAGAAATGAATCTTATGATAATGACATAATTTATAAGGAAAAGCATATCGGAAGATTAACCCAGAAGAACTTTGAACCAGGACAAGAAGTTTTGCTTTACAATACTAGGCTGAAGTTATTCCCTAGGAAATAACTTTGAACCAGGACAAGAAGTTTTACTTTACAACACTAGGCTGAAGTTATTTCTTGGAAATTGAAGTCTTGTTGGTTAGGACCCTTTACTGTGACTCAAGTTTATACTTACGGAGCTGTTGAAAATGAAGATCAAAAGATGGAAAAGATTTAAATGAATGGACACAGATTAAAGCCGTATTTTGAGGGTAAAAGACCAAATTTTAAAGAGGTTTTAATAATCAGTCAACTGGGACATAGATTAAAACCATATTATGAGGGTAACAAACCAAATTTTAAAGAGGTTTTAATGATTCAAGTTTATACTTACGGAGTTGTTGAAATTGAAGATCAAAAGACTGGAAAAGATTTAAATGAATGGACACAGATTAAAGCCGTATTTTGAGGGTAAAAGACCAAATTTTAAAGAGGTTTTAATAATCAGTCAACTGGGACATAGATTAAAACCATATTATGAGGGTAACAAACCAAATTTTAAAGAGGTTTTAATGATTACATAGATTAAAACCATATTATGAGGGTAAAAGACCAAATTTTAAAGAGGTTTTAATGATCAGTCAACCTAAATATTATGAGGGTAAAAGACCAAATTTTAAAGAGGTTTTAATGATTAGTCAACCTGAATGACACCTGAATAGGTTGGGCTGACGACATTAAACCAAGCACTTTATGGGAGGCAACCCATAGTTATCTTTACTTTTATTGTGATTATAGTAGTTTTTATTTGAAATTATTGTTAGTTTGTAATAGTATTAAGCTCTACTACTCTTAGTTACCCTTGAAACATCTTAAAAATTGGATCCATGAAGAAAAATTGGAACGTATTCAGACCAGAGCAAAACTGTGCAAATTTTGCCTTGGGCGCCGTCGGCACCCTCGACGCCGCCGACGGGCCCTCGATGCTGCCAACGACGGGTTTTTCCCTCAACGATACAGGACAAAAATTCTTCAGAAGTCGGCTGACGGTGCCCTCGAGGCCGCCAACGGTGAGCTCGATGGTTATGCCTACTCAAGCTTTGGATAAGGCCAAATTTTGAAGGGATGCTTAGGCAACGCTTGAGAAAGCTCATCCACAACTTTAAAAGAATATTTTGGCCTAAAATTAGAGAGGTATTGGAGGTTAGAGAGGTCCTAGAGGTTAGAGAGAGTTCCTAGAGGTTAGAAAGGATCCAATAATGTGAGGAATTCTTCGAGAGATTGTAAGAGTGGAGGAAAAGTGAGAGATTTCTTCCTCCTTGTACTTCGAAGAGGAATTCCGTGTGCTGTAAAGAAAGGAGGAGATCGAGATTTCTTCCCCCTTGCTACTTTGAAGAGGAATTCTGTGTGTTGTAAAGAAAGGAAGAGATTATTTCTTCCTCCTTGCTACTTCGAAGACGAATTCTGTGTGTTGTAAAGAAAGGAAGAGATTCACAATTGTAAGAGTGGAGGGAAAGTGAGAGATTTCTTCCTCTTTGCTACTTCGAAGAGGAATTCTGTGTGTTGTAAAGAAAGGAAGAGATTCAAAGAACTTCGAGGAGTGTTCTTGGGGAGAAATTTAGAGATAAGTTATTTACTTGTTATAGTTTGTATGACTAGTTTGTATGGTCTGATTCATATATGAATTGAATTAGAGATAAGTTATTTACTTGTTGTAGTTTGTATGACTTTGATTTTATATATGAATTTCTAGTTTTGTTGTGTTTTTCCGTGCTGTAAAGAAAGGAAGAGATTCAGAGGAACTTCGAGGAGTTTTCTTGGGGAGAAATTATGATTTACTTGTTGTAGTTTGTATGACTTTGATTTTATATATGAATTCCAAGTTTTGTTGTGTTCTCCCCATGAGTTCTGAGTAGTTTTCTCTGTCTTTCTCCTTGTCTCGAGATTTGTGAAATGGTTCCCATGAGATTTGAGTAGTTTTCTCTGTCTTTCTCCTTGTCTTGAGATTTGTGAAATGGTGAATTGAATTAGTGAAGCCATGAAAATGTTTAAAAAATTGTGATAATTTTCACTTCGATCTTAATTTACTTTCAATCTGACCAATTGATTTGTTAAAATATGTTGAGTTTCACCTTTGAAATGGTAATTTGAATTGGTGAAGCCATAAAAATGTTTAATAAATTGTGATGATCTTTTCACTTCAATCTTAATTTACTTTCAATATGGCCAATTGATTTGTTAAAATATGTTGAGTTTTACAATTAAAGCGAAGATTACATCGAAGATTCAAGGAGGTCAAAGCCCTTGGAAGTTGGGTGCAGATAAATAGGGAAATAATATTATCGGACGTAGAATTGGAGATTTTAGAGTGACAGACTATAATCCCAAATTTGGTCCTATCGTTTGGGTGCTGAAGTGTAGATGTTACTCCGAAGTGAGAGCCGGTATCCTCCCAGCTTAGCCGCAGATTCAGTAAATAAGCATAGGATTAGTTAATATTCATGCCTGGACCAAAGGGTAAAGAATAAGTATGCTCCTATTTGACACAATATAAATTGAACTATTTCACTTATCCATTCACTATAATTTCTTGACAAGGAGAAGGATGATTTCTTATATATTGAATATCACAGTCCATTCACTATAATTTCTTGACAAGGAGAAGGATGTTTTCTTATATATTGAATATCACATTAAAAACCTCAATCCATTCAATATAATTTCTTGACAAGGAGAAGGATGCTTTCTTAGATATTGAATATCACAAATTAAACCTCCATTCACTATAATTTCTTGACAAGGAGAATGATGTTTTCTTATATATTGAATATCACATTTGAACTTCACTATAATTTCTTGACAAGGAGAAAGATGCTTTCTTATATATTGAATATCACATTAAAAACCTCATTAGCTATAATTTCTTGACAAGGAGAATGATGTTTTTTCGTATTGAACTCACATTAGATCATTTCACTATACTTGACAAGGAGAAGATGTTTTCTTATATATTGAATATCACAATTAAACCCTACTTTATATCATTAGTTATTTATTAGTTAGTAAACCCTACTTTATATCATTAGTTATTTATTAGTTATTAAAATTATCCTAAACCCTCTATAATCTCCTTGACAAGGAAATTGAACTGATTCACTTTATCAATTCACTATAATTTCTTGACAAAGAGAATGATGTTTTCAGTGTATTATTGAATATCACAATTAAAACCCTCATTAGTATCATTAGTTATTTAATAGTTATTAAAATTATATATTTATTTCAATTGCCTATTAGTGACAGATAAGCAAATTGAACTTTGCTGTTGTGATTAAAGTATTGCTTTTCTAAAATCTTAGTTTGCAGTTCTAAGAACACTCCCTGTGGGATCGATATCTAGGACTCCATTAGAGCTCTATATTACTTGAGTGATATGTATACTTGCGTTGATAAGTGTGACTTTACAATTATTGAATATATATTACGTCTTTATTTATGTTATATTTTAAGCATATATAAAGTCGCTGTCACTGGACTGTCAAAGGTGTTTGACTTTCAAAATTTCGTGGCTGTGCCTGCTTTCTTGTGCCTTCGACAGTTGCACAAACTTTGAATTGGACCCAATCTTGAATCTAGGAAATGGTGGGGTATAAGTGTCAATTGACTCTTTCTCATGTAGAATCTCTTTTCCTTTAGTTAGCGGAGCAACTGGAGCAACAGTGTTGAATCCAGTGGTATGAGCAAGAACAGCTTTGAGAGCAATCCCACCATTCCTAGCAGTGGAACCCACAACAATAGAAGAGTGATCCCCAAAAATATAGTTGGATAAAAATTATAAAGTTGACTCCGCTTTACAACGGTGCCAAAAACTTGATGTGGTATTTTATGATTAAGAATATTAATCACTCAATGTAGGGATTCTACGCAAGTATAAATATCGTTTATCAAGTAATATAAAAATATTTATTTAAGCCCCAAATATCGATCCCATGAGGAAGGTTTAAATTTGAAATGATAAATTAACTATGAAATTCACAGAAATAAAATGAAATTGCTGTCACTAATTTTGAATGTTTGAGATATTATCAGAACTAAATTATTAACTACTAGTAAAGTTTAAATGCAAAGTTTAAAACATTAACTACTAAACTATGTTTATGTGATGAAATTTTCTAATATGAAAAAGCACCTTTCCCACTACAATAAGTTTTTGGTAAAATGAGATAAAATAAATGGTTTAAATATGTATTATGCCAAGTAGGAGCAATTTTAATTCTTTACCCTGATTCAGTGTTATAGAAAATCTTTGGCTAATCTTAGATTTAGTCCCTAAATCCATGGCTGGGCTAGGAGGATACTTAGCTCGTACTCTAGAGATCCCACTTCCCATCCCTTGAAGGCTAACACTCGTTTTAGTTCTTAAACACTAAGACCGAATTGAGGATTTTAGTCTGTCACCCTAAAATCTCCAATTCGACACCCAACAATGTATATTTCCCCATTTATTTGTACTTAATTCCATGAACGAAATACTCCATGTAATTAAATGTGATTCTCACTCTGTTGTAGAGCTCATACTCCATTTCCCGGATCATATGTTTCACAACATATTTTAACAATTTTATTGGCTGGATAGAAAAGTAAATTAACAACGGAGTTGAAAAATTTTCACAATTTATTTTATATTTTAACATTGGTAGATCCAAATTATCTCTTCATTTCACCATATCTCAGAGTAGGGAGAAAGATTAAGGAAACTACTCAGACGTCATGAGAAAGATACAACAAAACACAAATTTCATATATAAAACAAAGTTCATACAACATTAATCAACAAACAACACTTATCTGAAACTCTTTCTCAAAGAAAATCATTTGTAGCCTCTCTTAGGAAATGTCGGAAGAAGAAATCTCTCACTTCTCTCCCTCTCCAACACTCTTAGAGAAGAATTAACAATTAAAAACACCACAAAAACTCAAAACTATAAAGAAAATAAATGACCAATGGACTCTAAGTGGCAGTAGGGAATGTCGAATAGCGTGTAAGAGAGTAGAAAGTGGTTGAAGGGTGCAAGGGGCGAAGGGAGTCATTTTTATGATATATTTTTGCTTTAAATGGAGCCTAATGTCAGTTCTCCAATAGATGCATCCAAAAACTCTTCAAAAAGCGTCCAAATTTGTGGAATCTTCTAGAAACAGGGCTTGCACTGATATTGGCGTCGTCGGCGCCGACGATGCCAAATTCGTTGAGCCTAATGTCAGTTCTCCAGTAGGTGCATAAAAAAACTCTTCAAAAAGCATCCAACTTCATCTAATCTTCTAGAAATAGGGCTTGTATCAAATTTGGCACCGTCGACACCAGTAGCCTTTAATTAATACGCGCTCTCTGTCAAATGGCACCGTCGGCGCCCAGTCTGGCCGTCGACGCTGAACATTTCTTCTAAAACTCCATTTTGACTCCAAATTCCATCCTTTTTTGCTTCATGTCCTAAAAATCAACAACCTGTAAGAAAACATGAAAAATACTTTCCTTTAACGCGTAATATCACACAAAATGAGTATAGAATATAGGTCTAAAAATGCTTATATTTTTGGTGCATCAAAATCCCCCAAACTTAAAGGTTGCCTGTCCTCAAGTAACTCCTTTCTACATAAAAATATGACTCATGGCAAAGAATTTAACTTCTAGATTTTCATATTTTAGTCCACTAAATACAATAGCATAACTTAAGAAAGATGTAAAATAACTCTAGTTAATAACAAAAGTATTAGCATATCTAGCAGTCAAGTCTAAGATTTCTTATTCTCTATTCTTTTCAAGGAAAATTGCAAATTATTCATATTAAAGCCACTTAGAATATCCATATGAAAAATAACTTCATGAAACTTTACTAGTAAATGTGCTAATACTTAAATATAAGTTTAAAGAATGTAGCCAAGCCTTTTTCCTTAAGTTGACTTAAGTGAAGCCAATTTTTGATTAGGCATCTCATCAAGCTGCTCTTCATATCTTTTTTCTTTTCTTTTCTTTTTTTTCTTTCAGGATCATTTTCAATCCTTTTTCTTTTATCTTCTCTCTCTTTTTTTTTTCTTATGTGAGGATTACTATATCTGGATAGCTTTTAATGATTTTGAACTTCATTATCCTCTTCTTAAAGTTTAAAACTTTTCACATACCTTCACTTTCTAAATACATATTAGCTTTGAAGATTTTTCATAAAGTTTTATTCTTTTCTTCTTACATGAAACTCTAAGATTCTTAATACCTCAAAAATATAAATTTCTTTACTTATAATAGAAAAACATAGTCTTATTCTCTCATACCAAATATCTTAATCTTTAAAATTAGCCTTTATTATTGAAAATTTTTACTTAAGTTTACTATATATTTAGAAACGCCAATATAGTTATCTAAAGTTACCCTCTAGTAACATTGGCCATGTTAAATTTAAAAAAAATTGAAAATATAGCTAATTAAGGACAAATAAAATTAAGTTTCTTTTCTTTAAAAAGGAATTTTTTCCCCCTAAACTTAAATTTTTAAAAGATTTAGCTTGAAATATTGAAAAAAATAAAGGGTGAAAGAAAACATTTAATACATAAAGAAAAGACTTACCTATTGAATGTTCTGATATTGGAACTTACCTATGAAATATTGCAGGTGCTAATATGAAAAACCACAAGTCTTAAAACATTAAATAAAACATTTTACATTTAATAATTTGCTGAGAAAGAGTTAACTACAAATACATTTAACAAAATACTGAAAACTAACAACAGTACTAAAATGATTTCCAATGTAAAAATAGTTTCATAATCCTACTGTTTGCTATACAACATAATAATAAAATAAAGCGAAGTAACACACTCTAAAAACAAACAATCACAACAATAAAGTATAACCAAACATAAACTAGATAAAAAATCAAACTAAAACATCACCAATCATCATCTTTTTCTTCGTTCAAATGCATGTTTTGCTGCTGATACGGGGTAAAAATAGGGTAAGTAGGAAACTGAACTGAGTGGTCACCCGCAATGTATCTGACCATCGTATCATCATAAGTAGCATCATATTCAAACTTCTGCCTTGTTAAATCATCATTGTGTGCATTTCTGGCCTTCTTATTTTGCATTCTACTTTCTATTCTCAAGATATCTCCCTATTGGATCATCATCTGCTACATAAGTCCCTGGAGAGTAGGGCTACTTGAATTAGAAGGAATATCCCTACTCCTACTTCAAGATCTCCATCCAACATGAGATTCATAAGTCTTAATATTGGTAGACCCAATAGGTTTTAGAAGTCCAATCCTCTCCTCATCCATTCTAAAATCAACTCCTGCTTGTTCACATAGTGTGAAGATCAGGGCAGAGTGTGCTAAACCACTAGTAGTTTCTCCCAAAGTAATAGAACAAATGTTTCCATAAACAACAGAGCCTACATCTATCCTTCTCATCTGTTGGATACAGAAGTTCAAGATGGCTCTATCCTTTGTAGCCTCACTATGATGATTTGTTGGTATCATTCTACTAGAAATAAAGTAGTGCCAGACCTTATATACTACATTTAACATAGAAAGAGGGAAGTTTACCTTAACATCATTGTTCACCTTCCAAGCTCCTCTTCCATCAGTAAGAAAGGAAATAACTTAATGTAAGGCCTCATTCGTAGTACAAAATGATTTGTACTGGTAGCTATACACCTCCTCTAACTGATAAAATTCATTAATTCTCCTTCGAGTAAATTACACAATTTTCCCATGAACAAACACGTAGTCTTCAGAAGTTTCCTTAAAGTTGGCATAGAACTCCATCACTATAACAATAATAGGCTCGGCAGTAAAGTAACAAAATTTCTCCCACTATCGAGCATTGATTAATCTTTCGATATCTCCACCCAAATTTTTAAATCATCAATTCAGAATTACTTTCTTATTTGCAAGTAGACTATTGAAACAAATGTTAGCCTTGTAGTTGACAAGCTTTTGATCATCATAATCCACCTTTCTCTTTTCCTTGCTCATTCTTGGTGCCATGGTAATCTAAGAAAATTTGATAAAATCTAAATAAATTCCCAAAAATTTTGAAAATCATAATGTGGAATGTTTTAAAATTAAATCTACTAAGGAAGAGTTCTTAGCCAAAGGATTTTCTCAAAATCTTCTAAAAAAAATTAAAAAATTCGGATCTCGGCAATGCAAGATAAATCCTTATTGAAAATAAAAAATTTGAGCTCAAAGTGTAGCTTTACTTAGAGAAGATGAAATCTGAAATTCTTTTGCCTTAAAATCGCCTCAAGTCCAAGCGTTAGTAAGCCCTAGGTGTAAAAACCGAAGGTTAAAGGTAAAATTGTGTTTTTACAGTGCAAATCACAAATTTTAAGGTGACCAAAAGGCTGTCGGCGCCCATGTTGGCGCCAGTGGCCAAAAATTCACTTTTTTAATATTTGCAATTTTCAACTTTCTTTCAATTAACTTCAAAGTCTATTTAGTCTTTTTGAACACTAATTTTCATCTTAAAATAATTCACAAACAAGTATTGTCACAAAAAAATACCAAACTAACTTTTATATATGAAAATACACTTTTTACAAATACATTTCTCTAATCACACTTCCACATACATAAAGCAAACTAAATTATAATTCAGTGTCAAAATCAGGCTACAACACTAGAATGCTAACACAAAATTATTCACACAATCAAAGTTAATAGAGTTCTAAAGTAAAGTAAAGTAAAGTAAAGTAAAGTAAATCCACACAATCCCATTAAAAACATAATTACTTTAAAATAGTAGAGAGTCCAACTTCTTTAATTATTTTGCTTCATCTTCAGTACTTTATCCTTCTCTAATATCTCCCGTAGACTAGTGATGGACATACAAATTGTAAAAGGGTCGGTACGGGAGTTGATCAGTCGAATTTTCATCGATCCATCCATTTTTCTTGAACATCTGCACCAATCCTGCTTCAGTTGTTCGAGTATGATCAAAGTTTTCCTTCATCCTCCAATCTAGGTGAAAAAAAGGTAGTTAAGATTTCCTATTACATTCATAAGACTATGAAGTTCTCTTTCTATTTTCTTCATTTTCTTCTCCAAAGCTATTGAACTTCCAACTGTTTGTGGCATTAATGGTGTTGAAGCATGTGATGTATGATCCAAGATAACATTTAATGCTTCATTTCCATTCCTAATATAATTATCATCAATAGGAATCATGGGCTCCCAAGGTAATAATAATTTCTCCTAAATTTCATATGACACTTAAGATTGACTGCAAAGTAAGAAAATTGTAGAAGGATGCCCAAGTCCATATATTGGCCCATTCATAATAATACCAATAATAGATTTAAAAATAATCGATCTCACATCAATGGGCTTTTCCATTTGAATGCAATAGTTTAAAATAAAACTTTCTTTTGTAACTCTACTAATCGTCATGGTAGGGAGTAATTTTGCAGATATGAAGAAATGTCATTATTTTGATATTGGATTAAGCAGTGAAGTGGAGAAACTAACGTGCCCCTCATCTATGATTTCCTAATTATCATTTTCATTTGTCAGAAAGTTATATAAATCTTGCATCATATCTCTCGTTGGGATAAAATTTATATAATGACAGATTGGAACGTCGAGTCGGTGTAAATGGTACAGCCTTACCTCGAACGAAGACAACTCCTTGGGTAATTCCACATAAATTAGCATAGAATTCCTTTACTATTGGTACAACAACTGCAGCGGTAATGTAGCATAGAACTTCCCAAAGTCTCTGTATAATGATTTTATCAATCTGAGAACTTGGATTAATTAATCCATGATTGACAAAGCCTCTCTCCTTGATAAGTCTCTTTTTCTTAATGACATTGTCGTATAATCTATGCGCGTCAAAACTGATAAACTTTCTTCTATTGAAAACTACATACCTTGAAGTATTTATGGAATTGGAAGCCATGGACTTTGAAATTTGGAAGTTCTGGTCATCAAAGACGGTTTATATGCCTTTAAAAACACCTCTCGGCGATTATTTTGAAGTGCAATCATGTCAAAGTCCGCCAAATACATTTTGAACCACATGAAGTGCTCTCGGCACTGTTGGCACACCCGATGGTGCTGTCGGTGCCATGGCCCTTGTAGATGGGTGCCGTTGGCGCTAAAAGCCAAAATTGCATCTTTTATTTTTTTGTTCAATTCAATTCCAAAATTTTCTCCAATACCAATAATTGTCTTAATTAATGATATATAAAATTGTGTAGGATTCAAAAATATTATTATTTCCTAATATATAAAACACTTGTTAAACAAAATAGTATATATATNTATATATATATATATATATATATTTATATATGGGTTGCCTCCCACAAAGCGCTTGGTTTAACGTCGAGAGCCCGACGTACCATTATTTATTCAAGATGACTTAACATCAAAATTTCTTTAAATTATGACATGTGTCCTTCATAATAATGTTTCATCCGATGCCCATTAACTTTAAATATTTTTCCAGTTTTAGGATTTTTAATAACGACAGTTCCATAATGATAGACTTTAATCACTTTAAATGGTCATAACTATCTGGATTTTAATTTTCTTGGAAATAATCTCAATCCTATATTATATAATAAAATTTCTTGTCTAGGATCAAACTTGTTTTTAATAATCTTCCAATCATGTCATATTTTCATTTTCTCTTTATAAATTTGTGCATTATCATATGTTTCATTNCATGATGACTTAACATCAAAATTTCTTTAAATTATGACATGTGTCCTTCATAATAATGTTTCAATCGATGCCCGTTAACTTTAAATATCTTTTCAGTGTTAGGATCTTTAATAATAACAGTTCCATAATGATAGACTTTATTCACTTTAACTGGTCATAACCATCTGGATTTTAGTTTTTCTGGAAATAATCTCAACCTTGTATTATATAACAAAACTTCTTCTCCAGTTTAAAACTTTTTTTAATAATCTTCTGACATGCCATAATTTAATTTTTTATTTATAGATTTTTGCATTATCATATGCTTCATTTCTAATCTCCCAAGTTCATTGAGTTGCAATAATCTTTTCTCACCAGTATCTTTGATATTGAATTAAATTCCTTAATAGCCCAAAATGCTTTATGCTCCAATTCTACTGATAAGTGACATGTTTTTAAAAAAATAAGTCTATGTGGGGACATTCTAATAGGAGTCTTATAAGCAATTTTGTATGGCCATAATGTAGTATTTAATCTAGCAGACCAATCCAATTTATAGCGATTTACAACTTTTTCTAAAATTTGTTTTATTTCACGATTTGATATCTCTGATAGACCGCTGGTCTGAGGATGTTAATCAGTAGAGAATCTATGCATAATACCTAAAATGCGATCCTCCATCTATAATAATTACTCTCGGCATTCCATATCTTGTAAAAATATTTTTTTAAAAAAATTTAGAAACACTCTGAGCATCACATTTAGGTACAATAATAGCTTCAATCCATTTGGACATATAATCAACGATTAGAAATATATATATATTTCTAAATGAAGGCATAAATGGTCCCTTAAAATCTAATCCCCACACTTCAAAAATTTCAACTTCCAATGTGTAATTGAGAGGCATTTCATTTCTTATAGAAATATTTTCTACTCGCTAACATCGATCGCATATTTTAATATATTCGTTAACATCTCTAAAAAGAGTAGGCCAATAAAATCTAGCTTATGAAATTTTATATACAGTTCTATTTGTTCCAAAATGTCCTATAAATTTAGAATTCATGACATCTTTCAATTATTTGTTGAGTTTCTTCATAAGGCACACACCTTCTAATAATTATATCTTTACATTGACCTTTCAATTATCTGTTGAGTTTCTTCATAAGGCACACACCTTCTAATAATTAGATCTTTACATTATTTATATAAATATGCATCATCCCAAAAATAAAGTTTTGAAATATATATAAATTTCTGTAATTATTGATTCTTAATATCTGGAGGAAGAATATTTATAATATAATTTACTATATCAGCATACCACAGTATATTCATTTCATCAATATTATATAATTGTTCATCAGAGAAATTTTCTAAAATCTTATTTACCAAATTAGTTAATATTTCTTTTTCTAGTTTAGACAAGTGATTAGCTATTTGATTATTATTTCCCTTTCTATCAATTACAATAAAAGCAAACCCTTACAATAGAGGTATTCAATTAATTAATCTTGGTTTAACATCCTCTATTGCATCAAGTATTTGGTAGCAGAATGATCTGTATGCACTATACATTTGGTTCTAATCAAGTAAGGTCTAAATTTATCAAAGACATAGAAAATAATTAATAACTCTCTTTCAGTAGTAGTGTAATTAATTTGAGCATCATTTAGAGTTTTACTAGGAAAATATATTACTTTAAAAACTTTGTTGTGCCTTTGTCCTACAACAGCTCCAATAGCATAATCACTAGTATCGCACATTATTTCAAATGGTTTCTCCCAATCAGGTGAAACTATTATAGATGCAGTGATTAATTTTTCTTTCAATAATTCAAAGGCTTTTATGCATTCCTCATTAAAATCAAATTTTGTTACTGTTCTTAAAAGTTGGCATAATGGCTTAGTTATTTTTGAAAATTTTTTTATCTAAAGCCTGTAGAAACCAATATGTCCTAGAAAACTTCTTACCTCTCTAACCGTAGTAGGAGGTGGTAATTTTTCAATAACATAAATTTTTGTTGGATCTACTTCCATGTCATTTTCAGAAATTTTATGCTCAAGTACAATTCCTCCTGTAACCATAAATTGACATTTTTCCCAATTTAGTAGTAGGTTGATTTTTTTACATAATTCCAGAAATTTTTCTAAATTACTTAAACATAGTTCAAATGAAGTTTGGAATACAAAGAAACCATCCATAAATATTTCCATTCCATGTTCAATAAAATTAATAAAAATTGACATCATACATCATTGAAATGTCGCAGGTGCATTGCATAGTCCAAAATATATTCTATGAAAAGCAAATGTTCCATGAGGGCTTGTAAATGTTTTTTTCTCTTGATCCTCAGGAGCAATTGGAATTTGATGATACCTGGTATATCAATCTAAAAAGTAGTAATATTTGTTTCCAGCCAATCTATCCAACATTTGGTCTAGAAAGGGTAAGGAAAAATGATGATCTTTCCTGGTGGCCATGTTTAATTTTCTATAGTCTATACAAATTCACCAACCAGTAAATTGTCTTATTGGAATTAATTCATTTTTCTCATTTGCTTTGACGGTCACTCCTCCTTTCTTTGGAACACAGTGAATTGGACTCACCCAAGCACTGTCTGAAATAAGATATATAATTCCAGCATCTAACCATTTTAAGATTTCCTTTTTTACAACTTCTTTCAATATTGGGTTTAATCTGCTCTGAGGATCAGATTTACGATCATATTATTCATCTAATATAATTCTATGCATACAAATTGAATGACTAATTCCTTTAATATCTGCTAAAGTCCATCCAAAAGCCTTTTTATATCTTTTCAACATTTCTATTAATTTTTTTCTTAAATTTCAGTTAACTCAGAAGATAAAATAACGATCAATTTAGTTGAATCTCCTAAAAATACATACTTTAAATGGGCACGTAATACTTTAAGTTCAAGTTTAGGTGGTTTAATACCTGAAGGAATAAGATTTTTATTATCTTTTTTCAAAAAATCTAAAGTTTCAAATTTGTCCCGAATATAATCTAAATTGTCTTCCTTTATTTCATTCTCATTCTCACAATATTCTTCTTACCTTAATTTTTCTTCAAACACTTCCTTAAATTGCTCATTACTTAGATGATCAGTAACTTCCATCCTAAAATATTCATTATCTTTTTCTTTTGCAGGATATTTCATAGCTTTTACAATAGTAAATGTTACTACTTGATCATTAACTCTCATTATTAATTCTCCTTTTTGCACATTTATCACAGCTCTCCCCGTTGCAAGAAATAGTTTCCCAAAAATAATAGGAATATCTTTATCTTCCTTCATATATAATACTATAAAGTCTACAAAAAAATTAAATTTATCCACTCTTACTAATACATCTTCTATAACTCCTTTAGAATAAGTTATTGATCGATCAACTAACTAACGAGTTACAGTAGTAGGGGAAATCTCTATTAAATCTAAATGTTTAACAATCAATAGAGGCATAAGAATGATACTTGCTCCTAAATCACTTAAGGCTTTTTCAATAAAATTTTCACCAATTACACAAGGTATAGTAAAACTACCAGGATCTTTTAACTTTTCCGAAAGCTTTTTCTGAATAATAGTGCTACACTCTTCACTGAGTGCAACAATCTCATTATATGCAAACTTCATTTTCTTGTTTATTATATTTTCTTAAATTTCACCTAACTTGGCATTTGTTCCAAAGCCTCAACTAAAGGAATGTTTATCGTTAACTTTTTATGGATTTCCAAAAATTTTGTAAATTGTTTGTCTTTATTCTTCTGCTTCAATCGTTGAGGAAATGGAGGTAGTGGTTTTTCTAAAGAAATTTGTATTTGTTCATTTTCATTATGGTCTCTTTCAATCTCTTCCTTCTCCTCATCAACTTCAGTCTCTCTTTGGATTCTTGTTTCAACTTCTTTTCCATTCCGTAATAGAATAACTTTAATTTGTTCTTTATTTTGGTCGTTTGGATTAACTTCCGCAGTACTCTTAAGATTTTCTGAAGGTCCGTTACTAAGTAGCAATATGTTCTAATTAATTTTTTTCTTTCTAATAGCTGCCCCTTGATTTTGTATTTGATTTCCCATATTCAACATCACTTCTTACATCGTCAACATCTTTTTCTTAACTTGTGGGTTAGGGTTAGAGTTAAATTCAGAAGGATAATAAGGTCGATAATTAAGATTTCCTTGGTTGTTTAAATTTCTTGAGGGGTTCACCAAATTGTTATAATTATTCTAACTAAAATTAGGATGATTTTTCTATCCAGGGTTGTAATAATTAGAATAGAGATTGTTATTTTGATTATTTATAGCATTCAAAGTTTCATAAGATAATTGAGTATCAATTATCTGCCATAGAAAATTTTCCTCTAATACTTGTAGTATTTGAGAATAGTTCACTCCAATTTGATCAATCTTTTTTGATATAGCTGCAATTTGAGATACTAAAATAGAAATTGTATCAAATTTATGAATATTAGCTACTCTCTTAGGATTTACCCGTTCAAAGAGCCTTTGAAAATTGTTAGTAACCATTCTTTTATTAAAGAGTATGCTTCATCAAAAGGTTTTGACATTAGTGATCCCTCTGCAGCAGCATCTATAATAGATCTAAGTGATCCTACCAATCCATTTTTAAGAGTTTGAATTATTAACCAATCTGGTAAAGCATGGTGTGCACATTTTCTAAGGAGATCCTTAAATCTTTCCCAGGCTTCATATATTGATTCCCCTTCAAACTAACAAAAAGATGTAATATCATTTCTAAGCTTAACAGTTTTTTAGGGTGGAAAATATTTTGCCAAAAATTTTTTTTGATAGTTCTCCCCAAGTTCTAATAGATCCAGGTGCTAATGAATTTAACCAAGCATTGACTTTATCCTGAAAAAGGAAAAATTCTAAGCCTAACAACATCATTAGACACTCTGTCATATTTAAATGTAGCACAATTAAGCCTAACAACATCATTAGACACTCCATCATATTTAAAAGTAGCACATATTTCAAGAAAATTGGCAAGATGTAAGTCAGGATCTTCAGAAGGTGTTCCTCCAAACTGATTGTTTTGTACCATTTGGATAATAACCAGTTTAAGCTCAAATGAACTAGTAGCAATATCAGGATTTTGAATAGTTAAGTGAAGTTCATCTGCTGTAGGATTAGCATAATCTTTTAAAGGTGTTTGTCGATTTTCATTTATTTGATTATCTAAGTTATTCGTCATTTCATTCAAATTTTTAATTTTTTTTGTTGTTTTCAAAATTTTCTAATAGTATATCCTAATTTTGAATCGTAAGATACTAAACCTTCAGATCCAATATTTCACATAAAAAAATATAATAAAAAAACTTTTTTTAAAAATACTCTTAAATATATGTAATTATATATTTTTTGAATTTTTATTTATATATTTATATTTTTTGATTTTTTATATTTTATCTCTAAATTTCCTAATTTACCAATTTTTTTATTTACCATTACCTTCCTCGGCAACGACGTCAAAAACTTGATCCCTGAAAACATAGTTCTGTAAAAATTATAAAGTTGAGTCCACTTTACAACGGTGCCAAAAACTTGTTATGGTATTTTATGAATACGAACATTAATCACTTAATGCAGGGATTCTATGCAATTATACGTATCATTTATCAAGTAATATAAGCCTTTCTATTTAAGCCCCAAATATCGATCCCACGAGGAAGGTTTAAATTTAAAATGATAAATTAACTAAGAAATTCACAGGAAGAAAACAAAATTACTATCACTAATTTCAAATGTTTGAGATACTATCAGAACTAAATTGTTAACTACTAGTAAATTTTAATGCAAAGTAACTACTAAACTATGTTTATGTGATGAAGTTTTCTAATATGAAAAGCATCTTTCTTACTAGAATGAGTTTTTGTTAAAATGAGATGAGATAAATGGTTTAAATCTGTATTGCGCCAAATAAAAGCAATTATAATTCTCTACCCGATTTAGTGTTATAGAAAATCTTTGGCTAATCTCAGGTTTAGACCCTAAATCCGTGGCTAGGCTAGGAGGATACTGGCTCTCACTCCAGAGCTCCCACTTCTCTTCCCCTGAAGGCTGACACTCACTTTAGTTCTTAAAAACTAAGAGTGAATTGGGGATTTTAGTCTGTTACCCTAACATCTCTAATTCTACATGCAAAAATGTATATTTCCCTATTTATTTGCACTTAATTCCATGAACAAAATACTCTTTCATGTAATTAAATGTGATTCTCACTTTGTTGTAGAACTCATACTCCATTTCCAGTATTATATGTTTCACAACATATTTTAACAATTCAATTGGCCATATTGAAAAGTAAATTAAGAACGGAGTTGAAAATCCATCATAATTTATTTTTTATTTTAACATTGTCACATCCAAATTTTCTCTCCATTTCACCATATCTCAGAGTAGGGAGAAAGATAAAAAAAATACTCACACTTCATGAGAAAGATACAACAAAACACAAATTTCATACATAAAATAAAGTTCATATAATAATAATAAACAAGCAACACTTATTTGAAACTCTTTCTCAAAGTAAATCCCTTGTAACCTCTCTAAGGAAATGTAGGAAAAAGAAATCTCTCACTTCTCTCCCTCTCCCACACTCTTAGAGAAAAATTCACACTTAAACTCACCACATAAACTCAAAACTATGAAGAAATCAAATGACTAATGGACTCTAAGTGGCAGCAGGGAATGTGGAATAGCATGGAAGAGAGTGGAAAGAGGTTAAAGGGTACGAAGGGGTGAAGAGAGTCATTTTTCTGATCAATTTTCACTCTAAATAGAGCCTAATGTCGGTTCTCCAGTAGGTGCATCCAAAAACTCTACATAAGTGTCCAAATTTGTTGAATCTTCTAGAAATAGGGCTTGCACCGATATTAGCACCGTCGGCTCCCAATCTAGCGCCATCGGCGTTGACCATTTCTTTTAAAACTCTATTTTGACTCCAAATTCCATACTTTTTGCTTCCTTTTTGCTTCAAGTCCTAATAATCAATAAACTGCAAGAAAACATGAAAAATACCCTTTTTTAAAGCGCAATATCACAAAAATGAGTATAAAATATAGGCCTAAAAATGCATATATTTTTGGAGCATCAAAAAGTTTTTTTCAAACATCCTCTTCAGAGGGGAGAATTCTATAGTAGGCTTCAAATTGAACTCCACAACAAGATTAATAAACTCGTTCATTTCAGGCTTCATCACTACAATGACTACATCTTCAAACTTGGCTCCAATATCATCAAACTCTTGTTTAAACTTAATGAATGCCAGGGTAGGCAGCTCATTCCTGTTGATAACAAACTCTACTCTAGTGGTAAAAGAAATGATGAACTTTGGTGATGACATTGTCTTTGTCATTTGAAAATTTTTTGAATTCAACTGTGTACTGTGTCTTGCAATTTCAATGGAAGTACTCAAGTTAACGCACTTGTCCTGTAAACTGGGCATATCCTTTCTTATTTCATTTAATTTTATTTCTTTGAACTTTAAGAGGTGTTTTCAAGTTCATCATTTGTTTTTGTAATTATAGTGTTAAGAGGTTTAATTAGATTAAATAAGAGATTAAAAGATGCAATGACATGGCTCGATTTGCAAAATAGCAAACCAAACTCAAAAGTCACTAGGGAAAGACAAAGATTAAGTCCCAATGCGAGATCAACTTCACAATTCACATAGCCCAGGCAGAACTAGTCCACCAACACATTTATTGGGGGTCCGACCCCACACAACAAGAAAAATTCTGAATGACTCTTTGGATCTCTCAGATCAAATAGTTGGTCCTGGAATCCAAAAAAATTGATCGTGCTTACCCAGAAAGAAATGAAAAAAGCATGCCAACAGAAGAAGGTTAATCTAGCCCATGAAGGACATGGACACATTACCAATGTACGAAGACAATACTTTCTGATCATAATGGAGAAAGAAACTAATCCCTANATATATATATATATATATATATGTTTTTTGGATTTTTGATTTTACATATTTTTTGTTTTTTTATATTTTATATCTAAATTTCCTAGTTTACCAAATCTATTTAATTTACCTTTACCTTCCACGACAACGGCACAAAAAACTTGATCCCTGAAAATATAGTTGTGTAAAAATTAGAAAGTTAACTCCTCTTTATAACAGTGACAAAAACTTGATGTGATATTTTATGAATAAGAACGTTAAACACTTAATGTAGAGATTCTAGGCAAGTATACATATCGTTATCAAGTAATATAAAACTTTCTATTTAAGCCTCAAATATTGATCCCACGAGGAAGGTTTAAATTTGAAATGATAAGTTAACTAGAAAATTCACAGAAATAATACAAAATTATTGTCACTAATTTTGAATATTTGAGATACTATCAAAACTAAATTATTAACTACTAGCAAAATTTAAATGCAAAGTGTAAAACAGTAACTACTAAACTATGTTTATCTGATGAAGTTTTCTAGTATGAAAAAACATCTTTCCACTACAATGAGTTTTTGGTAAAATGAGATGAGATAAATGGTTTAAATATGTATTGTGTCAAATAGGAGCAATTTTAATTCTCTACCCTGATTCAGTGTTATAGAAAATCATTGGCTAATCTCAAGTTTAATCCCTAAATCCGTGGCTAGGCTAGGAGGATACTGGCTCTCACTCTAAAGCTCCCACTTCCTTTCCCCTGAAGGCTAACGCTCTCTTTAGTTCTTAAACACTAAAACTGAATTAGGAATTTTAGTCTGTCACCCTAAAATCTCCAGTTCTACACCCAACAATGTATATTTTCCTATTTATTTGCACTTAATTCCATGGACAAAATACTCTTTTATGGAATTAAATGTGATTCTCACTTTGTTGTAGAACTTATACTCCATTTCCCGGATCATATGTTTCACAACATATTTTAACAATTTAATTAGCCAGATCAAAAAGTAAATTAAGAATGGAATTGAAAAACCATCACAATTTATTTTATATTTTAACATTGGCACATCCAAATTATCTCTTTATTTCATCATATCTCAGAGTAGGGAGAAAGATAAATGAAACCATCACAATTTATTTTATATTTTAACATTGACACATCCAAATTATCTCTTCATTTCACAATATCTCAAAGTAGGGAGAAAGGTAAAGGAAACTACTCAAACTTCATGAGAAAGATACAACAAAACACAAATTTCATATATAAAAGAAAGTTCATACAACAATAATAAACAAACAACACTTATCTGAAACTCTTTCTCAAAGCAAATCCCTTGTAGCCTCTCTTAGGAAACGTAGGAAGAAGAAATCTATCACTTCTCTCCCTCTCCAACACTCTTGGAGAAAAATTCACACTTAAACTCACCACAAAAACTCAAAACTATAAAGAAAATAAATGATTAATGGACTTTAAGTGGCTGTAGGGAATGTGGAATAGCGTGGAAGAGAGTGAAAAGAGGTTGAAGGGTGCGAAGGGGCTCAAATCTAATCAATTTCCACTCTAAATAGAGCCTAATGTCGGTTTTCCAATGGGTGCATCCAAAAACTCTTCAAATAGAATCTGAATTTGTCGAATCTTCTAGAAACAGGGCTTGCACCGGCATTGGCATTGTCAACGCTCATTCTGGCGTTGTCGGCGCAAGTGGCCCATGAATTAATTCTGTGCTTTCTGTCAAATGGCGTTGTCAGCACTGCTTCTTGCCGAAAATCTGGCCTTTGTTCTATAGTTCTGCGCCGTCGGCGTCCATCCTGGCGTTTTCGGCACTGAGTGTTTCTTCAAAAACGTCATTTTGACTCTAAATTTCATCCTTTTTGCTTCATTTTTGCTTCAAGTCCTAAAAATCAACAACCTGAAATAAAACATAAAAAATACATTCATTTAAAGTGCAATATAACCAAAAATAGGAATAAAATATTGGTCTAAATATGCATGTATTTTTAGTGTATCACTTATATGTCACAGTTCGACGTGAAAAGCAAAATGGAGCATTTGAAAATTGTGGAGTGGTCACATTTATGTATACAGTCATTCCCTCAAGTCTATCGTGATTGCTAATATCCCCTCTCTTGAGCCGCTCTCCCCTCTTTCTTCTCTCGTTTCTCTAAAATCATATATAATCTCTCGATCCTCTTCGATCTGTAGCTAGGATTTGGTTCCTTTCTCTTCTCATCTTCATCTTCTCTCTGTTCTTCAGTGTGTCTGGATCATTGGATGGTGGTTGTTGCAATGAGCTTGCCTTTCCTGCTAACCTCTCCCTTCCACCCTGTTCTTTAGTTAGGTTCAGAGCATTGGCTCTTCGTTGTCCCCATAGTATTCTCTACGACCTTCTATTGAGGCATTTCGATTTATGGTTGAAATTTTCAATTCTTTGTCGTATTGTGATGTTTTTGATTTGTTGTGCTATGATATTGGAACTTGGGATTTCTCTGGATTAACTTTGTTGAAGATGTCAGAATTTGGGATTTCTCTGGGTTAACTTTGTTGAACATGTCAGAATTTAGGATTTTGGTTCTCTAAACATTATCAAGTTGGGTTGTGTTGTTGGATTTGGAGGGTTGGTTTATATTGTTGGATTTGGCAATTTTTTTCTGCTCTATGTTATATTTTTAGATTGTCTTTTTTTTCTCTATTCATTGTTCGATTGATGGATTTGGATGGTTGTGTTGTGATATTGGTTGTTGGCCAAAATTTAGTGGTGGTGGTGACTGCATGAGGCATCAATTGAAATACAAATGTGTTATGTGGTAGTGCTATATTGCCCTATTGGTGGCAGAAATGACTGTGGTGGTTTCCTAAAATGATGGATCGGGATGTGTCAGTGTGGAGGTGGTGGTGCATGGTATGGAGGTGCTGTTGTGATGGTGTGGTGTGGATTTTGTGGTGTGTACTGTGGAGGTGGTGATGTGTTAGTGTGTGGTATGTAAGTGGTGTTGTAGGGTGGCGGTGTGGTGTGGATGTGGTGGTTTATGCTGTGGAGGTGGTGATGTGTGTGTGTGGATGAGTCGGTGTGTGGTATGGAGGTTGTGTTGTATGATGGTGGTGTGGTGTGGATGTAGAGGTAGCGATCTGGTGGTGTGTGGTACGGAGATGGTGTTGTAGGGTAATCGTGATGTGTAGATGTGGTGGTGTGTGCTGAAGAGGTGGTTATGTCTCAGTGTGTGGTATGGAGGTTGTGTTGTATGGTGGTGGTGTGGTTTGGATGTGGTGAAATGTGTTGGGAAGGTGGTGGTGTCACATGTGTGGATGTGTCAGCGTGTAGTATGGAGGTGGTGTTGTCTAGTGGTGGTGTGGTGTGGATTTGGTGGTGTGTGGTGTGAAAGCAGTGGTGTGTGGTGTGGAGGTGGTGTGCATGTTGTTTAGGGTTTAGGGCAGTGATGATACTATGACATTGCTATTTCTTTTTGAGTTGTGGTAAATATTTTTTATGGCAAATATTTATGTTGATTAGCACTTTTCATGCTAGTAATACAATGGTTAAGACAAAAGAAGAAGGTTCATCTACTATGCCTTTGTCTTAAAGAGACTGAATTGGGAAATAGGCCAATGATACACCTAAAATATATAGTATTTTTAGACACATTTTCATACATATTTTTGAGATATTGCGCTTTAATAGAGGGTATTTTTGTGTTTTTTCTTGCAGATACAAATAAAAAGGTGAAAAATGTTTAAAGGAGTGAAAAAGGATCAAATTTGGAGCAAAAAGGTGAAAAATATGCAAATGAGTTTTGACGCCTAAGCGCCAGATCCGACGCTTAAGCGCCGGTTAAACAGAGAAGGCCACGCCTAAGCACCAGAGGTCCCACGCTTAAGCGCCAGTGGCGGTTACTAGACAAGTAAAGTCGGTTTTTGCAAATTTTGAAGAGGTTTTTGAGGCACCCATTGACTTAATAGGTGGTTATAACCACCATGGACAAAAATTATCATGAAAGGATGCATCTCTTTGGGAAATACATGGAATTGGGACATATTTTGAAGAGTTTCCAAGGCACTTCTTAGAAAACTATAAAAGAAAGAAGAGAGGACTTTGAAAGGAGTCTTGAAAAAAGTTGGAGTCCTGAAAATACTTGGAAAGTTTTGAAAGTTCATCAATTTGAGGAGTTAGTTGGAGAGATTTTTAGGCACCACTTTTACTTTTATTTTATCTTTTTTGTATTTTATTTTGAGTGATTGTAAAGAGAAGAGAATCCAAGGAACTTCAAGAGTTTGGTGGAGAACTTGAGATAAGTTTTTATCTTTTTGCTTTGAGACTATTTTTGCTTGTTGATTTGACAATGATTTCTACTTTTAAACTAAAGTGTCGTTTTATTTTCTCTATGGATTATGAGTAGTTTCCTTTATCTTTCTTCTTAAAATGATAAGTAATTAAGTTTTGGATAGAAATTGTGGAGAGTATTGATCTTTAATGTTTGAAGAAGTTGTGATGATTTAAAGCCATGCACTTCATTTACTTCTTGATTTGGCCTATCCAGATGTTAAAATTTGTTGTGAGAACATGTAAGAACTGGGCTAGTATTGTCTTAGTCAACAATTGGAAAGAATCACATGAGGTTGTATGAATGAGAATGTAGTTCATATGATTGAGTGCAAATAAATAGAGAAATATTCATTGAAGGGTGTAGAGTTAGAGGACTTTAAAGTGACAGGTTAAAGCCCCCAACTTGGTTTATTGTTTTAGGTTCTGATACGAGATATTAGCCCCTAAGTGGAGGGAATCGAGGGAACTCTAGAGTGAGAGCTAGTATCTTCTCTGCCTAACATGTCTTTAGAACAATTCAAACTTTAAATTAGCCAATGTTCTTTATAGCAACTCTAGTAAGGGTAAAGAATATTATTGCTCATATTTGGCACAACACAATTTGCATACTTCCACAACAGAATTCCTATACTTATTACTGATTCATGATAAGAAGAAAGATATTTTTCTAATTAAGTGTTTTTCATCTACAAAACTTTAGTTATCTTTTTAAGTTGTTACTGTTTTGTAAAAATATAAAAATAATATGAAAAAGATTTGAAATTTTTATTACTGCAAAATATATTCAGTTTAAGTAATTGTCTTTTTAAAAATAGAAAGTTTTCTAAAAGTGCATATTGTATAAATTCCCCACGGGTTCGATATTCAGGTCTTAATCAAAAAGTCATATTTTACTTGATAACGATATGTATACTTGCGTAGTATCCCAATATATATAAATTAAAAATTAAATTCTTATTTTTCTTCAAGATCAAATTTTTGGTTTTGTTGCAAAGTAAGGAAATATAAGTGAAATATAATCTAAATTATTGTTGTACTTTGCATATTAGCAGTATCAAGGGATCAAGTTTTTGGCGTCGTTGCCGGAGAATCAAAAGTAAAATTTCTATTTTTAGAAAGTTTTATTTAAACTTTAAGTATTGTATCTTATTTTCTGTGTGTGTTTAGAATTTTATTTTATTTTGTTTTATGATAGTGTATGCGTAGTTCAAGTTCTGAAGGACTAGTGTCTTACGATTCTGAATTAGAAAGAATTATTAGAAAAATTAGAAAAACCAAAAACATTATAAATATTGAAAAATCCAAAAAAATTATAGAAATGACAAACAAAAATAATCAAAATGTTGAAATTCATCAAGAGTTTAGACCTTTAAGAGATTATGCCAACCCTACTGTAGATGAACTTCATTGTAGTATTCAAAAACCTACTGTAGTTGCTAATTCATTTGAGCTTAAACCTGATATTATCCAAATGGTATCAAATAATCAGTTTGGGGGATCACCAACTGAAGATCCAAATTTACATCTTGCCAATTTTCTAGAATTGTGCGCTACATTTAAACACGATGGTGTATCAGATGATGCCATAAGACTTAGGTTATTTCCTTTCTCACTGAGGGATAAAACTAAGATGTTGTTGAATTCGTTGGCACATGGATCTATCAGAACTTGGGGTGATTTAGTACAAAAATTTCATGCTAAATATTTTTCCCCACCTGGATCTATCAAAACTTGGTGTGATTTAGCACAAAAATTCCTTGCTAAATATTTTCCACCATAAGAGAACTTGGGGTGATTTAGCACAAAAATTCCTTGCTAAATATTTTCCACCATAAGAAACTGCGAAGCTTAGAAATGATATTACATCTTTTAATCAGTTTGAAGGGGAATCTATTTATGAAGCATCAGAAAGATTTAAATAACTCTTAAGAAAGTGTCCACATCATGCTATACCAGATTGGTTAATAATTCAAACTTTTTATAATGGATTAGTTGGATCTCCTAGATCAATTATCGATGCCGCTGCTGGTGATTCATTGATGTCAAAACCATTTCATGACGCCTACGCTTTAATTGAAGAAATGACTACAAATAATTTTCAATGGCCTTCTAAGAGGTTAAATCCTAAAAAAGTAGCCAACATTCATGAATCTGATGCATTTACCATGTTAGCAAATTAAGTTGCTCCAATTTCAGGGAAGTTAGACCAATTTGGAATGAATTTTTCTCAACCAATTTCTATGATTGAAGAGAATTTATTAGGCAAAATGGTAGATTCTCAAGCATCATTAGAAACTTTGAATGTCATAAATAATAAAAATAATAACCCATATTCTAATTATTATAACCCAGGTTGGAAGAACCATCCCAACTTTAACTAGAATAACAATTTGGGTGGTAATAATCATCAATGGAGGAACAACCAAGGAAACCCATTGGGAAATTGGAACAACCAAAGGAATAATAATTATGGATCTATTTATCATCCAGGTTCAACAGTAATACACAGTTTAAGGAGAAGAAGTTGTCTATAGAAGAAGTGGTGTTACAAATGAGAAATTAATTACAAAGTCAAGGAGCTACAATTAGAAATATCGAGAATCAACTTGGGCAAATAACAAATTCATTAAGTAATAGATCCCAAGGAATACTTCCCAGTAATACTGAATCAAATCCAAAAGACCAGAATAAACAACAAGTAAAATTCGTTAAACTTAGAAGCGCAAGAGAGTTGGAAGGTCGGGTTAAAAAAAAATTGAAGTAGAGAGAGAAGAAATTGAAGAATCAAAAGAGGACACTCCAAAAAATTATGAGACCTATTTCTCCACTGAAAATTGATTTGGAAAAACCGCCACCTCCATTTCCTCAGAGACTACGTCAGCAGAAGTTGGATAAGCAATTTTCAAAATTTATAGAAATATTTAAGAAGCTTACAATTAATATTCCATTTGTTGAAGCCTTAGAACAAATGCCGAGCTATGTAAAGTTTATGAAGGATATTCTCAACAAAAAAAGGAAGTTTGAAGATAATGAGACTGTTGCACTTAGTGAGGAGTGCAGTGCAATAATTCAGAAGAAGCTTCCTGAAAAGCTTAAAGATCCTGGTAGCTTTACAATTCCATGTGCAATAGGAGACAAATTTTATGGGAAAGCTTTATGTGATTTAGGTGCAAGCATTAACCTTATGCCATTATCAATATTTAAAAGATTGAGATTAGGAGAAATAACCCCTACTACTGTAACTCTGCAGTTAGCAAATCGTTCGATAACATACCCTAAAGGAGTTATAGAAGATGTCCTAGTGAAAGTGGATCAATTTATCTTTCCTGTTGATTTCATTGTGTTAGATATGGAGGAAGATAAAGAAATACCTATTATTTTGGGGAGACCTTTTCTAGCCACAAGAAGAGCAATGATAGATGTGCAAAAAGGGGAATTAACAATGCACGTCAATGATCAAACCGTTACTTTTAACATTTCAAGATCAATGAAATGCCCTGCAAAAAGTAAAGATGATGAATGTTTTAGAATGATTATAAGATATCTGAGCGAATGTCATTTCAAGACTACTTATGAAGAAAAATCTGAAGAAAAAAATATAAGATATCTGAGCGAATGTCATTTTAAGACTACTTATGAAGAAAAATTTGAAGAAAAAGATTTGGAACACGAGCAAGAAGAGGAATTAAATCAATACGAAGATCTTTTTAAGGAAGATTCAAACTATGTTCGAGAAATTTTGAAGTTTTGGACACGATAGACAAAGATAAATCATTTTGTCCATCTATTGAAAAACCTTCAGAACTAGAGTTGAAGTTACTTCCTGATCATTTAAAATATGCCTTTTTAGGAGATTCCTTTACTTTACCTGTTATAATTTCCTCAAAATTAACAATGGAAGAAGAATAAAGGTTGATGAAAATTTTAAAAAAATTTAAGAAAGCTTTTGGATGGACAATTGCTGATATTAAAGGAATCAGTCCTTCAATTTGTATGCATATAATTCATATCGAAGAGAACTGCAAACCTAGGGCTGAACCGCAAAGGAGATTGAATCCTGTTATGAAAGAAGTTGTTAAGAAAGAAATTTTAAAGTGGTTAGATGTTCGAATTATCTACCCTATTTCAGATAGTGCATGGGTTAGTCCAATTCATTGTGTTCCTAAGAAAGGAGAAGAAACTGTAACTGTAAATGAACATAATGAGTTAATACATACTAGATAAGTTACAGGATGGCAAATATGCATTGATTATAGAAAATTAAATATTGTCACTAGGAAAGATCATTTTCCATTATTTTTTCTAGATCAAATGTTGGATAGACTAGCTGGGCATAAATACTTTTGTTTTCTGGATGGATATATTGGTTATCACCAAGTTCAAATATCTCTTGGGATCAAGAGAAAACAACGTTTACCAGTCCTTATGGTACTTTTATTTTTAGTAGAATGTCCTTTAGTTTATGTAATGCCCCTGCTACATTTCAAAGATGTATGATGACAATTTTTTGTGATTTAATTGAAAAAGGGATTGAAGTCTTTATGGAAAACTTTTAAGTATTTGGAACTTCATTTGACTCATGTTTAGAACATTTATCTAAAGTTCTTAAGCGCTGTGAAGAAACAAATTTAGTCCTTAATTGGGAAAAATGTCAATTTATGGTAGCAGGGGAAATTGTATTAGGTCATCAAATATCAAAAAATGGTATAGAAATAGATCCTGCTAAAATTTAAGTGATCGTTAATTTACCTTATCTAACAAATGTAAGAAAAATTAGGAGTTTTTTAGGACATGCTGAATTCTACAGGCGATATATTAAAGACTTTTCAAAGATTGCTAAGTCTTTATGGCATTTACTGGAGAAAGACACAATTTTCAATTTTGATGAGAAATGCCTAAAAGTTTTTAAATTATTAAAAGAAAAATTAATCTGCACCAATTATAGTTTCACCAAACTAGGAAAAACCTTTTGAATTAATGTGTGATGCTAGTGATTATGCTATAGGAGCTATTTTAGGATAAAGATGTGATAAAATTTTCAAAGTTATTTACTATGCTAGTAAAACTCTTAATGAAACTCAAATTAATTATACAACAATTGAAAAAGAGTTGTTAGAAATAGTATATGCTTTTGATAAATTTAGATCATATTTAATTGGAACTCATTGTATAGTGCATATAGATCATTCTGCTATTAAGTATTTAATGAAAAAGAAGGATGTTAAACCTAGATTGTTTACAAGAATTGCTGATCATTTGTCTAGGCTTGAATTAGAAAAATAACTCTGTTTTGAAAATGAAATTAATGAACATTTTTCAAATGAAAAATTGTTCACTATTAATGAGTGGTGTGTTCCGTGATGTGCCGACATTGTGAACTTTATTGTTAGTGATATTATACCCTATGGAATGACATACCAATAGAAGATAAAATTTATTTCTAAAGCTAAGACTTATTTTTGGGCTGACCCATTTTTATATAAACAAGGAAAGAATCTGATTATTCGAAGATGTGTACCATTAGAAGAAACTTATGAGATTATCCAAAAATGTCATAATTCTGATTTTGGGGGACATTTTGGTGTTGATAAAACAATATACAAAATTTTACAATCTAAATTTTATTGGCCTACAATTTTTAGAGATGTTAATGCTTATATCAAAACTTGTGATAGATGTCAAAGAATAGAAAATATTTCTAGAAGAAATGAGATGCCCCTCAATTAGATGCTAGAAGTTGAAATATTTGATATTTGTGGATTAGATTTCATGGGACCATTTATACCATCTTTCAGAAATTTATATATTCTATTAGCAGTGGACTATGTATCCAAATGGATAGAAGCTGTTGCTTTACCTCGATGTGATTCTCAAAGTGTTGCCAAATTTTTGAAAACAAACATATTTTNTATATATATATATATATAGTGGGGACTCTAATCCCAAGATTAAACCAAATCAACAGCAGGTAGAGGAAATTAGACCCCACACAGAGAACCTGACCCTACCTTCAAAAGCTCTCCAGGAAATGGCTCTAGCCTTAGACCAGGACTGACAAATCAAAAAGAAAAAAAAGAAAGAAGATGAAAACAGAGCTACACACGCTTCAAGAAGGCACTTCAAATGCAATTAATAATACTCCAATACTGGATTCTCCTTCTAAAGCCAGAAGTGGAAGGAGGAGATCTAGATCCCAGCCCAACTCTCATGGTTAATTTCATGTGCTAGAATATTTGGGGGATTGCTCACCCACTCTCCCTTAAGAGACTAATACATCTTAATAAAAAAGACATCATCTATGGTGCTTTTCCATTTTAAAACCTTTAGTTCATAAAAATCCTCAAAGATCTTTTACTAAATTTCATGGTTTCTCTCAGTTTACTAATGTCAGCATTAAGATATGGCTCTTTTTCAGAAAAGAGCTAATTTAGAATGTTCTGTTGGATCACCCTCAGCTTGTCAATATCTCTTTTAGTATAAATTTGGTATCAAGTTTGGTTACTTTTGTTTATGCTGGGTGTAACAAAGCTTCCAGAACTGAACTGTGGTCCATCCTTCACTCTATCAGTTCAAATTTGACTGACAGGTGGCTGGTGGGAGGAGATTTCAACTGTATTGCAAATTCTGCAGAAAATACTAGTGGCAGAGCTCCTAATCTCTCTAAACTTATCAAATTCAGTGACAACATTCACACAGCCCAACTATTTGATCTTGGTTTCAATGGACCTTCTTTTACATGGAGGAGGGGAAAGATTTGGGAAAGATTGGATAGGTTTTTAGTTAATAACTGTTGGCTGACAAATTTTCTCCATACATCTGTTATCCATTTGAGCTTAGCTGGGTCTGACCATAGGACACTTTTGATTTCAATTGATGTCTGTTGGCCTCACTTTTGGTTGAGGTTTAGTTTTGCAGCTTTAGTAGCCTAAGGTCTAGCCATAGGACTTTCCTATTGACTATTCTTAGAAAACTAGAAAAGGAACCCTCACCATTAGAAATTCTAAACTCTTCTCTACTCAACATGAAACTCCATATATTGGTCCTAACCTCCAGCACTTAGTAGGTGAGGTCATTATGGCGAACTCAAGATGAGTCACCCTTAGGACTGCTGGACCTTAGGGTTGACCCTGGGTGTTGTTCTAGGGCTTAAAGTACATACTTGCACTTATAATCACTCACAATCCTAAACTTAAACTTCTAGGTTTTGGTCCCTTGATACTTTTAGGAGACTCATGTAGGTGGTCCCCTAAACCTAGTAGCCCTAGGCTAGGGTTTAGCTAAGACCACTACATAGAGGACCCAAAATTGGATTTTCATTGGTCCATGGTTTATTGATGGTGGTTGGCACTTAACCCTACCAAGATACCCAACCTAGTCTTTTGCCCCTAAACTCCCCCAAATTACCTAGATACCCTTGGGACCCCAAATTTGGCCAAAATTCCAAAATTTACCCAAAATACCCAAATTGGCTCAAACATCATTTTAAATACCTTGAAAACACCCAAACCACCCAAAATCACCAAAATTTGCCAAATTACCAAAATACCCCTCCTTAACCCAAAATTCAAAAAATTCCAAAAAAATCCAAAAAATTTCCAAAACCTTCATTTTCCTCAACTACCACATAACTCAATAAAGCCAATTTGACCATCTTTAACTAAAACCCCAAAATGGCCTTTTAAAGACTCATTTTTTTCCCCAAATCTACCTCAAATGTCCATCAATTTGGTTCCAATCTCCCTAAATTTCAATCCCAAACTCAAATTCACCCTCAATGTGACCAAAACAAACCAAATCCAAGCCCAATTGGTGCATGATTTAAAACCAATTTTGATTTGATCAAAACCCCAATTTTGGCCCCATGACTTGGTTCCACCAAATTGAACCCATGGCTTACTCGACTTGCCACAATTTGTGTTGAAAAACCTTCATAATATTTCCATACATCAAAATTGACCTTCAATTGGCCTTGGTGAGGCCTCAAGTTTATTTGATTTCAACCTAAGTTCAAAAAGCCCCAAATTTGCCTCAAATTGGCCATGTCTCAAAATCTCACCAAATTGATGGCCTTAGCCCCAAAATTTCCACTCTATTCCTTCATGAAAAATCTTTAAAACATCTCCCTTGATCATTTGGACCATTTAATTTGGACTTAGCCCAAGGCTAACTAAACCTAGACCCAAGTCTAACCCAACATGCCCAAATTGAAACAATTTAAAAAATCCTCCAATTGAGCTCAAAATCATTTCAATTCTTCACCAAACATCTTCATAACAATCATCTACACAATGTTGATCAATTAATCAAGCCAATTGACATGGCTAGCCTAGCACAAACCCAAGCTTTGATCACTTGAACCCACATTGAACCCATGCACTAAAGATGGCCTAACTACGCAAAAGTCACCAAATTAATGACTCCACAATCATTAGTTGGACCCTAGTAGCCAACCCAAACCTCTTAAAACCACCTAAATTAAGCCATGGACCAAAGGTCCCCTAAATTTAGGGATTTCATTCCATATTTGCTTAAGCTTAGGATATTTTTGCCAAAACAAAGCCTAAACACATTAAATTGCTGTGACATATTCCCCTGAGGTCCCTGACCTCCCTGGCCACCTCCCCTGGCCGACCAACCAGCCTAGTGGCCAGAAAATGGCCAAACTAAGAGCCATCCCCATGGGATTAAGCCCAATTCAAACATAGATCCCACCTCATCTAAATTAATTGTTGGAGCCTCTCTGCCCTCCACCTAGGCAGCACATTTCACCCCCCAATTGGCCATGGAAGCAAGCTTTAAGACATTTTTTATAAAAGCTCCCCTCTACGACCATGAGAGGAGAGCTGAATTTTTCTCTGAGAGACTTCCCCAAATTGATCTAAAAGCCTCTTTGAGACCTCCTCAGTGCAATCTAACCACCACATTACCCTGAATCCCCTTGCCGGAGCCCAATTTTGAGCTCAAATATCTGCCTAAAACTAGGACAGAGCTCTCCACACTTCTACACTCCATAAAAATTAAATAAAACTCACCCACACCTTTATCACAGTTAAAGAAGGAGAAGCCCCATCAAATTCCCTTTCCACAAAGACCCTAACATAGCTCTAGACCAACACTTGAAATCCACCTTAGTCGAATTCCTAGCTAGGTTTTGCACCACGGCCAGAGGCTTAACCCCTAACCTCCTTGGACCCCAACGAACGTGCCAAGCACCTCTGATCAAAGCTTCACTTCTCAGAGCCAAGGTATTGAACCTCTCCTCCTTCCGAGCCTATTTTGATTCTCCATTTGATTAGGCTTAATTTATTTGCATGATTACCGTATAGATATGAGTTCATAGGATCAAACCTGAAGTGATTTGGTTGAGTCTAGGCCCAGATCTTAGGGTTTTAGTATGGATGGTCTCAGGATCACTCTATCGGGGATGATGACGGGGAGCCGTCCGATCGCGCGTGTATCAGATGGACGAAGGAGATCGAGCCAGACAGCGCTTCCTTACATGAACCGCGGGCCGAGTCAGCGGCTACGTGGATGACACCATCCAACCAGAGCGCGCCACACGTGCCTTTAGAGCTGCCGAGGATACAGTCAGCGCCGCACATTTAAATAGAAAAATAGGGATTTTCTTATTTAAATAAATAGCCCTAACTTTAAAAATTCATATCTTGGTGTAGAAAAATCATAAAAATAAAATAAAAATACCCTCTAACTTAGTAAACAGAGTAGAACATTGTGGAAATAATTTGGAGTTCATTTGATGCATATTTTATTTTTAGTTAATTAAACACTGATTTGAATGTTTTGATTCTCCATGCATGTAGGAATATAACCATTACTTGAAATTTTAGCATGTCGTTGCCTTTGTCTTAAGAAATATCCTTTGATTTTTCCAAAGTTAGAGAAGGTTCCTAGACAGAGATCCATATTTTTCAAGTTTATGTCTATTATTTGAATAAATTCATCATGATAATTAGCATGTTGCTTAGAAAATTCCAAGAAAATTTTGGAAGGTTTACTATGACCAGAGAACCCTTAGGAAAATTTCTCATGAGCCAAGTCAATAAAAATGAACCAAATCTTTATAAACACTAATAAAATAAGGTAATTAATTTTGGAAAACACAAACGTAAAAAATGAATTAATTTTTCATCTCCACAGTTATTTAAGATCCAGGGAACTTTTCATAAATATTGCAAAGCATTTTGAGTTCATTTGGTAACTTAAGTTGATTTTTAAAGATAAATATCATTTTACCACTTAAATGATTTTTTTAAAATCAAAATAAAAATAAAAAATTTATAAAAACTTGTTTTTTGAGTTCTCTATGATCAGGAGTATTTTCTAAAAATAAAATATTATTTAAAATAAAAACTTGTTTTTTAGCTTATTTTTAAATATTTAAGTAATTAAAAATTTATAAAAATCACAGAAATAATAAAATTCATGGAAATGTTCTAAATTGCTTCCTAAGCACTTAGGAATAATTAGGATATTTTTCCTGATTTTCTAAATAAAGATATTGAATTTTGAAGCTTAAAAATAAATTTTAAAGGCTAAAAATGGATTTTTACTAAAATAATTCCAATAATTCAAAGAAAATTCAGAAAGATGTGAAATTTATTTTTTTATGTCCCTTGATATCCAAGAAATTTAATTAAAAAAACAAAACTTAATTTTACACATTTAAAATATTTTATAATTATTAAACACCCCAAAACTTAAAATATTTCTTAAAATTCAAATAAAATTCAAAAAATCACGAAATTTGGTCCAAAGACTTCCCTGGTCTAAGCCTAGATCTAATAAAAATTTCAAGGGATTACACCTTACCTTGGTCAAGTTAGGAATTTTCTTTAATAAATCCTATTTTTGCATTAAAAATAATTGTATAGATAAATTAAATTTTGAAAAATCACACTTTCTCCTCTAATGTTTCAATTGACCCATGAGTGAGGTACGATAAAAATTCTAAAGTCATTTGGATTAAATTTGATGAATTATGAAGTGATAGAGCCTTAGGGGCTTATGTGTAATTTTGGAAATTTAGCCTTAATTAACATTTAGGCCTAATTTCATAAAGGGAAATGGGAAATCTTTGATTCTAATTAACATATTTGGATGTTTGAAACACAGAGGGTTAACTAGTAGAAACCAACCTCACTTGTCCTAATTAAAAATTATAAATTTGCAATTTCCTTAAATTACATAAATTTGGGAGTCTAGCCGATTAAATGATCCTAGATTTAGGGGTATAATTTTGGGTGTTAATAATTCACTAATTTTATACCCTTACTTGATGAACAAAAAAACCAAAAACATGAATCATCACGGCCACTTATAAGTCAATTTCATTTGCAATGACAAAGACACTCACCAAAATCTTAAGAGCTTAGTAATGACTTAGGCTAAATACAGTTTCAATTAACTAAGGATTAGAAAAGTAAACATCATTGAAGATTAAAACATCTTTTAAACACTACAAGCCCAAGTCAAAATTTGGCTAAGTCTCTTAAACTTGCCTCTTTAAGGGTCTTCACTCACATAATTCCTAATTAAATTACGAGTGATAGTTACCCTATTCTTAGTGATAATTGAGACATCAATGCTCACTGAGCTCTAAGGGTATTTACAGGATGAATTATTAAGAAACATAATAAATTTAAAAGAACTCAAGATTTCCACTAGGCAGCGAGAGAGTAGCACGGACCTGCTTCATTCTCTAGATATGTTGGATACCTTGGAGATCTACTAAACTTAATATGTTTTGCTTGACAAAATCATCCTCAATTAAAATCCTAAGGACCCACCAAGATATGACCTAGGGTTAGGTAGGTCGCCAAAATTTTACTTCCCTATTTCATATAAACTGCCTTAACATGCATTTTGAGTTTCAGGTGGTTGAACAAGAAGACTCGCCAGGTACGCTTTTACAGTTTTCAGCGTTGTCTTTCTTGTACTTTTTATGCTATAATTTTATGCTTACACAAATCTACATGCTAAACAACGATGTTACCCTGAATGAAAACTAAAACTATCAGGATAACCACAAAACCAAAACCAAAACTAAAACTAAAATCAACCAAGCAAAAATTCACCGCCTTGCATGTTAACCAAAACCATAACCAAAACCAAAACTAAAATCAACCAAGATAAAATTCATCGCTTTGCATGTTAACCATAACCCAAAACCAAAATTAAAAATCAACCAAGATAAAATTCCCCGCCAGGATATCCACAAAACCAAAACCAAAACTAAAACTAAAATCAACCAAGATAAAATTCACCCCCACGCATTCAAAATATAAAACAACTCAAAATTTAATCACAAACATCACATAAAACCACAACTTCAATTAAATCATAACCATAACCCAAAACCAAAATTAAAATCAACTAAGATAAAACTCACCGCCATAACATAACTTGCATGTTAACCAAAACCAAAACTAAAATCAACCAAGATAAAATTCACCGCCACAACATTCGAATAAACCAAAACCAAAGCTAAAACTAAAATCAACCAAGATAAAATTCACCCCCACAACATTCAAAATGTAAAACAACTCAAAATTTAATCACAAACATCACACAAAACTACAATTGCAACTAAATTAAGACGTCTCTATCCAAAATTTAATCACAAACATCATATAAAACCACAACTTTAACTTAATTAAGATGTCTCTATTTGATGATCGACTAAAACTAAAATCAACCAAGATAAAATTCACCCCCACAACATTCAAAATATAAAACAATTCATCCAAACATCACACAAAACTACAACTTCAACTAAATTAAGACATCTCTATCGGATGATCGAGAATTCTTTGGAGGAGGTAACCTACGATTGCTAGCAAGGCTTCCCACGGTCTAAATGAAATTATGTAACTCATTAAGTTGAGCTTAGTAATTTCATTTGGACTAAGTGAATCCAATAAAAAATAGTGGTGCCAGAATGAGGGAACCATAGGATCCTAACCGGTGTCGCTCTACTCAACTTTAACATGCACCCATAAAATTTAAAGAATTTCAACCATAGGGCCACCTGATTTGACATCAAAACTTGACATACTAAAAAACTCAAACTCGTCGCAACAAGGAGCTTGGAGCTAGCATGGTGGGCAGCATTGCCATCTTCAACAGCAAAACCTATCTTCCTCAACTAAACAAATATTCCTTCCTTAGATATAAACAACAAAGTCATAGGACTTCGAGGTTTCTTGCTTATGAAACCTAAATCCTTATCTTATCTTTGGGCCTTCGTATAGCACTGCTATACAATATAAGCCCTAACTCGTCTTAGGATTCTGAGGTTATCGTTTGTCATGACTTAAATCCTCACTTCTTCCAGGCTATTTGTGTGATCGTTTCACACGAACGTAAGCCCTAACTAATATAATTAGGAGGTTAAAACACCTAAATATTTCTGCTCAGAAATGAAGCCAAACATTAGGATATCTTGGGAAGTCACCAGAGTTCTCCTCTAGATCCATGACATCCCCTAGTTCTTCCTCCTTTGGACTCTACAACCAAATGTTCCAAATTTGAACCAATCCCCTTTCACACCTCTACGTCCGATCTCATTGAAAAGTCATACCCTTTGAAACTCCTTGAAGATAATATTTTCTAATTTTTATCGAGAGTCTTCTTAGGTGACTTTGTTTATTTAAGATGCAATTAACTATAGGGGCTTGCCCTTATAGCAAGCATGTCTGAATCCAGCTTAATATAAACCATATGTAATTCCTTAGATTAAATAAGGGGAATTGTCGGCAAATACAAAGGTTTCGCAGACCAAACAGATGTCATGTATTCCTTAGTTTATTTAATCGAGCCTCATCCTCAAGTCTTGTGTTTATTCTTTGGGATAGATACATGATTTGACATACAATGCTCGTTCATTTAAACTATTAAAAATATGGGGTCAGTTTGATTTCATATTTTTCTAAAGCTAAATATATATATGTAAATTAAAACATCCTTCCGAAGCGGGTGACGGGATTTCAATTCCGGTGACCGACAGCTTATTACGGGTAAATCCTCCAGCCAAAAATAGTGCTGACAATGCCCCTCCCCCTTCACCTTCCAATCCTCCCCCTTTTAAATACCAAAATTTTTAGTATAATCACCCATCCTTTACTGATTTTGTCGCTCAGCAGTGGAAAGGTATATACCATGAAGACTCCCTCATCAAACTCTGGCTTTTACACCTTAAGATTAGCAAAGCACTTAGATCATGGGGGTGGAACACCTTTGGCAACATATTTTTGAATGTGGAATTTGCTGAAAGGCAGGTTAAGACTATTAAATTTGTTGTCCTCAATAATGAGGATGAGGAGAGATCCCTGATCATTGCTCAAGAAAACTTACTCAATGCTATTGATTGGCAGGGAGCTTTCCTTAGCCAAAAGGTTGCCATCAATAAATTCAAAGATGGTGATAGGAACACAAAGTTCTTTCATGCTTATATAAAGTACAAAAGAAAATGCAATACCACTCATGACATTCAAGATGTAGATGAAAATTGGCTGTCAAACAATGAAGAGATAACTGAAAATGCTGTTCAGTTTTTCCAAAAACTTTTAACTCAACCATCTGCTGAAAGAACCCCCATTGATGAAAACTTATTTATTGCTGACAAGTCCTGCACCAGTACTTTGAATCTGACTAACATCCCTAAGGAGATGGAAATCTGGCAGGCCCTTAACTCCATTTACAGTGCTAAGACTACTGAGCCCGATGGCTTCACTGTTGATTTATACAAGAAAGCTTGGAATGTCATCAAATAGGACCTCATAAAG
This sequence comes from Phalaenopsis hybrid cultivar, assembly GCA_002079205.1. Taxonomy (NCBI): domain Eukaryota; kingdom Viridiplantae; phylum Streptophyta; class Magnoliopsida; order Asparagales; family Orchidaceae; genus Phalaenopsis; species Phalaenopsis hybrid cultivar. Next base: position 117,144 of record JXCR01056731.1, on the reverse strand, counting down.
GGTATCCAAATTTTCTTCTAGAGTAACCACATCCCACAATACTTCTATGCTCCTTGTCCGGTACTCATCCCAAAGCAGACTGAAAGGAAAAAATGGAATCAATTCAGTCCCATCGGTCTCATACCTGTCCTCTTCAAAATTATTAGCAAGATTTTAGTGGCAAGACTTCAACCCACCTTTGGTGACTGATCAAGCCAAACCAAACTACCTTTTTGAAGGGGAGAAATATTGTTGAAAATGTTTTACTAGCTCAAGAACTGCTGCTTGATCTTGATAGAACTTATAGAGGGGGAAATCTGATCTACAAATTGGACATTCAGAAGGTTTATGACAGCATTGGTTGGGATTTCATCATTGAAGTTTTGAAGTCCAGAGGTTTTATTATGGACTTCTGTCAGCTGATTCTTGGATGGCTTAATTCAAACACTCACTCTATCGTTCTAAATGGCTAATCTTGGGATCATTTCACTGCCACCAGAGGGCTTCTTCAAGGGAATCCTCTATCCCCTACCATCTTCATATTAGCTTTAGACTATCTTTCTAAAATGTTGGACAACTGTCTCCTTCCCAACTCCTATGCCAGGTATCACCACAGATCTAACTTTGCTATATCTCATTTGGTGTATGTTGATGATATATTGATTCTGTCAATGGATAATAAAAATGTTGTTAACAAAGTTTTTAGGTGTCTTAAACTCTTTCAACATCACTCTGGCCTAATTTTCAACAATGGCAAATGCAATGTCATGTTTAGAAAGCACTCTTCCCCAGTATCAGAAATTGGATTCTAGCCCACACAAAATTCTCTGTAGTCACCTGCCCCCTTAGATATCTTGGAGCTATACTTATCAAAGGAAGGGTGAAACAAACTCAGTTTGATGATGTTATGGGAAAAATGCTGACCAGCTATCCAATTGGACCTACTTCTTCTCCAATGGGGGGAGGATCACCCTTCTCAAAAGCATCCTTACAACATTTCCTTCATATCTTTTACAGATGACAACTATGAAAAAGAGTTCTCAACTTCATATGGAGAGACTATTCAACAGGTTCTTGTGGGCTGGGAGCAGACACCAACTTCATTGGGCTAGTTGGCAAAAGCTTGATAAGCCTTTTACTGCTAATGGCTTGGGGTTCAAAGGGCTGAAATAATTGCAACAGGTTAATTTTTGCAAGATTTGGGTAAAGTTTAGACAACAAAACTCACTTTGAGCAAAGTTCATGAGGAGGAAGTATTGAGAAGATGTTCATCTAAATCTTATTACCAAGAGGAATGGGGACTCCAAGATGTGGACCAACATGCTAAAGGTCAGGGAGATGACAGAAGATCTTTTCATTTGGGACCTGGAGAAAAGAAATGTTAATTTATGGGTGGACCATGGTGCTAAAAGAGATGGTGGATCCTTCATTCAATGCTCTAAATTTGAATGTTAGAGTTGTTGACTGCTGGAAAGGAGATAGTTGGTCTTTAGATACCCTAAATTCTCTGGTAAAGGATGAATCTGCCCAAACTATCTCCCAGATTGCTTTTGAGAGATTAAAGAAGGATAAGATCAAATGGACAAACAACAACTGAAATTTCAGCATTACAAAGTCCATTTACCTTAAGCTCTTTAACTGGATGAGGTCCCTTGGGGGGAAAACTTATGGAACAAATTTCTGACCCCATCCATGTCTTTTCTGTGTTGGAGAATCTTCTAAAACCTTCTGGCCACTGATGATATCCTGAAGTTGAAAGGTATGAGAGGACCATCCAGATGCCATCTCTGTAAAGCCAAGGAGGATAATATCACACATTTGTTTTTTGATTGCACCTTCTCACAAAAGGTTTGGAGTGAACTCTTAAACAAATTACTACTGAACACTCTTAATCTCCACTGGCCGAGTTTAGCTGAGTGCTAGAGCAACTAGTGAAAGGTTAAAGCAGGTCCTATCACCCTCATTGTCTCTTGGTTCATTTGGATGGAAAGAAATACTGCAAAATTTTAAGATGTCCCTGCCAATGCCAGCAGGGTGGCTAGAAACTGCAGCTCTTATTTGCTCAAGTTGACAAGACATAAATCCTTCCTTCAGATCTGTAAAGTGCAGTTGGTTGAACCTCCAAACTTTCCTAAAGTGACTAAGGCATCCCACCCAATTATCAAAGTTAAAACTGATGGTCGCTTCTCCAATTTTGGTGCTGGGATGGGGGTGGGTGTTTAGGAATCATAAAGGTAAATGTCTTTTATGGTTCTATTCCCCCATCCTAGCTGAAGATGCTTTGGAAGCTGAACTTAATGCTATTTACTGGGCAATAAGACTAGCTTCTTTGTCCAGCTGGTGCAATCTGTGGGTGGAGGTGGACTCTTAAAACTTACTGAAGTTGCTATAGGATAATAAAGGACCTTCTCGGAGACTGTCACAATGGATTCAAATGATACACCAGCTCAAATCTTCTATGTCGGTCAAGACTTCTTTTATTTATAGGGAGGGAAACAACCCTGCCAACTGGCTTGCAAGAAAGGGGCTAGTTTCTGTTGAAATTAATGTATCGAGTTGCCTACGCTCCCCTCTTCTTTTCCTGCTTGAGAGTGACATGTTAAAGGTCCTACATCTCAGACTTGTATCTGATTTTGCAAAGAAGTAAAAAACTCAGTTTTTCTTTATCTATATATATATATATATATATATATATATATATATAT
>JXCR01056731.1:66239-114379 GCA_002079205.1 Phalaenopsis hybrid cultivar | reverse complement strand
AAAAAAAAAATATATATATATATATATATATATATATATATATATATATATATATATATACAAAACAACCTCCTAGCAAAACTAAACATCTGAACTCCCAATAGAAAGAGGACCCAATTCAGCAACAGGACATGACTTTTCATGGCCACAACCACAATCCCAGCAATCATTTTTGCACTCTGAGGTAAGGAATTTGAAGCTTGTCCCCCTGAGTTAGTAAATGTAGGGAGGGGGAGAGGGTTGTGGACACCTCAGGATGATCAGCATTAGCATCTTCCATAGCTAGGAAATTTGCAGGTCTATTAGCTTCCCTATACACAAATGAAAAATGAATCTTACTTTCAGTGCTGAGCTTTTTAATTCTGTGGATCCATTGATTGATATGCTAAGAGGAAGCCATCTTAGAATTGAGTAACTCCACCAGTAGGGAGGAGTCCACTTCAGCAACAATCCACTGCCAATTATTCTTCTTAGCAAAACTTAAAGCGCAGAATAGGGCAGCAGCTTTAGTTTCCAAAGCATCATCAGCTATATAAGGGGCCTTATAGAACAACAAAGTCTTCCCTTTGTGGTCTCTGAAAATTCCCCCAATTCCTGCTCTCTTGTTTGTGTAGCTTCCATCAGTGTTAATTTTAATGAAAGGATAAGGAGGTCTCTCCCATCTCACCTTGATAATTTTAATGTGATTAGCACCCATGTAAGTTGTGGTCTGCAGGATCATGGGGAACTTCCTCCAGTGTATTAGCTTGTTTAGGTAAGCCCAGCAGTTAGACATCACCCAAGTAGCACTGGCCTCCCTATCCTCATGTTTGGCCATTTTTTTAGCCATCCAAATAAACCAAGCAACAATGAAGGGAAATATGAGGTTTATCCCTTTCCAGTCTTTAGTGTAGCCTGTAATGTTATCCCAACCAATGTTAATCAGGTTGATGTTCATTTGGGAAGTTAATTTACTCCAAACCTCCTTAGCAAAGTTGCACCTGAAGAATAAATGATCCCTTGTGTCCTGATCTAGCTTGCATAGATGGAATCTAGAAGGACATTTCAGGCCTTTAAGTTTCAGAATATCATCAGTGGAGAGAAGGTTATTGAGAACTCTCCAAGAAAAGAACAACATGGAAGGGGTGAGGTGTTTTTGGCAAGAGGAGATATTCCACTGGCAAGTTTCCCAGCAGTACATGTAATTCTGGATATCTTAGTCCTGTTCAGCAAGTTGAGTTTGTCCTTCTTTTTTCTGTCAAATTAGATAGTGGAGATGTAGCTAGCAGACTGCTCCTTCAGTAAGCCCTTCAAGAAGCCCTCAGACCAACCATTGCCAACCCAACAGTCTTTGACCAATAAATCCCCCTCCATTTCATCCTGCAAAGGTTCCAAACAGTCATTAGAACACCAGTTGTATTTCCAGAAATTAATATTCCCTTGTCCCAACTCCCATCTAAGCAGCTTATCAATATCTTCTCTGGCCTTGAGCATTTGAACCCAAATTCTGGGGTCTCCAACCTTCCTAGTGACCTCCCCAGGGTGGACAGACTTGCAGTATTTGGCCTGCATGAAATTGACCCATAAGCTTTCATTTTGTCTGAATTTAATCCACAGCTTACACAAGCTAATGTGTTGCATCTGGTGCAAGCCTTTAAAACCTAAACCACCAGCCTCCCATGGTTTAGCCACTTTTTGCCAACTAGCCCAAGCCACTTGTTTTCTGTTCCCAGCCCACAAAAATCTGTTGAAGGTTCTTTCCAGCAGCAAAGATGTACTTCTTTTCATTGTAGCCACTTGGAGAGCATATAAGGGGATAGAGGTAAGAATGCTCTTCAGTAGGGTGATCCTACCACCATTGGACAAAAAGGAGTTAGGCCACCCCTGAAGAGTGGAGGTTATCTTATCAATAACCTCATCAAATTGGATTAGTTTTGTTCCTCCTCTGGTAAGATGAATCCCCAAATATTTGAAGGGGAGGCTCAAGCTAGAGAAACCAGTGTAAGAATGCATCCATTGCTTGGTTGGTAGAGATACTTTTTTGCTAATCAGAATCTCACATTTGTCCTTATTTACCTTTAGCCCAGACATCTATTGGAATTGTTGAAGACACTCCATAAAGCACTTGGTAGCAGGCTTAGAAGCCCTAGTGAACAACAGGATGTCATCAGCATAGATCAGATGGCTGATGTCCATCCTAGCTCTATTGTGATAAGAGTTAAAGCTTTTCCTATTCTCCTTGCAGTCCATCAGTCTAGAGAAGTAGTCCAACAGCAGTATGAAAATGGTGGGGGACAAAGGGTCCCCTTGTTTAAGTCCTCTAGTGGTTTTAAAGAAACCATGGGCTTTACCATTTATAAACATTGAGTTTATGTTATCCTCAAGCCATCTTTTAATCATCTTGCAGCATTCCCTGGAAAAGCCCCTAGCCTCAAAACATTTAATGATGAAATCCCAGTTTACCATGTCATAAGCCTTCATTAGATCAAGCTTAAAAATTGCATTTCCCTCTCTGCAAAGGTTTCTCCAAATCCTGTAGAAGTTCTTGAGCCAGAAGAATGTTATCCCCAATACTTCTGCCTTTAACAAAGGCAGCTTGGTTAATGCTGACAAGATGAGGTAAAACTGGCTGAAGCCTGTGGACAATGATTTTACTTATTATCTTACTTATGACATTGTTTAAACTCAGAGTTCTGTACTGCTTCCAGCTGTCCTTAATAGAGGTCTTTTGGATAAAAAAAATAGAAGAGGCATTGAAATAGTTAGGGAGTGAGTTTCGTTTGAAAAAATGTTGAATAACTTTGATCACCTCTTCCTTGATGACTTCCCAAGACTTCTTAAAGAAGTCAGAAGTAAACCCACCAGGTCCAGCAGATTTGGAACTTTCAATAGAATTCAAAGCAGACTTTATCTCCTCCTCACAGGAATATCATTTAAGTGCAGATTAGCAGTGAAATTCTTGCTGTCTGTAAACAAATTTATGTCAATTTGCTCTCTATCACTGATGGTCTCATTCATTAGGCTGTGGCAATACTGCACAACACTTTCAGCAATTTCCTCTTCCTTCCTGAGCCAAGTACCATTCTGATCCTTGATAGAGTGGATAGTGTTGCATTTTCTTTGGTATTTGACGCAAGCATGGTAGAATTTAGTGTTCCTATCTCCTTCAGCAAATTTGGTTTTTGCAGCCTTTTGTTGAAGGAAATGATCCTGCCACTTGATAGCATTTAAGAGTCTCTCATTAGCCTTAAGAAGAACAGCCTCATCAATTCTTCCTTTCCTATGCCCCTCCTCCAGCTCAGTTACCTCCTTTTCAGCCTTATCAACAATCAGTAGGAGGTCTCCAAAAGTGTTCCAGCTCCACTGCTTAAGGGCTTTAGCTACCCTCTTCTGATTAAACCAAAGGTTGATGAAGGGGTCAGGGTGAAGGTCTTTCTTCCAATGTTCTTTAATAATGTTCAAGAAAGTTAAGTGCTGAGACCACACATTCAAATATCTGAAAGAGCTTTTCTGGTTTGTCATCTTATTTCCAATAGTGATCAGTAAAGGCCTGTGGTCAGAACTAGCTAGGCTTAAATGGGTAACAGATGTCTGCAAGAACTGTTGGATCCAGTTGTCATTAGCAAGAACTCTTCCAGCCTTTCCCACATATCCTTCCTTCTCCAAGTAAAGGTAGGACCACAAAACCCAAGGTCAAATAACCCAGCTTTTTGGATATTGTCATTAAAGAATGATATATTAATGGGATTGGGAGCTCTGCCCCCCTTCCTTTCAGCAGGAGATGAAACACAATTGAAGTCTCCTCACACCAGCCAGGCCTTGTCAACTGAACCTTGGATGAGCTGCAAGGATTCCCACAGATCAATTCTAGCAGCTTTAGAGCTGCCAGCATAGACAAAAGAAGCAACAACTTCCCTATCCATAAAATTGATATTCATATGTAAGATTTGGGTGTTGTTAAGTAGGATAGAGCACTTCATTTCTTTCCTACAAAAAACCCAAATTTTGTTGCTAATGTTAGTGAACAAATTGAAGCCAGGGAAGGCTTTAGCAATTTTCAAATTGTTGAGATGAACCATGGGTTCCAAAATGGAAATACACCAAAGTTTATGCTTCTTATTCAGATATTAAAGTCTTTTCAAAGATAGAGGGTGGGCAATCCCCCTAATGTTCCAACGCAAGAGATAAATCATGGGGATGGGGGAGAATAGTAAGGTTGGGACCTGGACCTAGTCCTCCCTCTATTTTTGTTAGAACCCATTTTTGTCTGATTGGTATGGGCCTCCAAACTCTAAAGTTCCTTGCCTTTTCCAAGATCTTGTCCTTATAATTTATAATTCTTTTTCTTCTTAGCTTTCTGAATTTTGCCAATCTGACTTCAGCTCTTTATTCATATCTTCTACAAGTTTCTGACTAAGGGGTTCCACCACTAAATCCACTACTGGATTCATCACATTTCTGGGAGGTGGGGAGGTAAACACCTCCCCCACTGACTCACCCTCTAGTTGGATCTCTCGTTCCTTAGCCTTTGTAGATATTTGGCCAGCAACTTTGCTGCCAACTCTAACTGTCTTTTCCACACAGGGTGCGTCCTTTTGGGTGGGAGACTTCTCAGTCCTATCAGCAAGCAAGGTCTTCTTTTGCACTTCTATATTTCCAACTTCCTGGATATTGTTAGTGGCATCCTCCAAATCCTGCTGAGGTTGGTGGTAAGTCCTTCATATGGGAGGTTTCAATATGTAGCATCTCTCCCTGTTATGTCCAAACATTTATCAATGTTGGCAGTAGTGTGGTCTTTGCTCCATGATGACTTCTTGCTAGAACCCTCTCTGAGTGTCCCCAATCCAAGTTCTCTTAACCTCAGGAAGGGTAACATCCCTTTCCACTAAGATTCTTGCACTGGCTGGTTTGGCCTTATTAAAGTAGCAGCATCAACCTTCAATGGTGTACCCAAGGTGCACCCAATATTGAACAATGCATTCAGTTTAAATAAATGCAAAGGTAGTTTAGGTAACTTAAACCAAATAGGCACTATGGGAGGTTCTTGTGATGGATCATAATCAGGTGACCATTTTAAAACTTTCATTTCAGTTCCAGCAATGATGATGGATTGCTTTGCAAAAATTCTGGCATAGTCCTCTTCTTTAGTCAGCTGGATTAGGAGGTGCCTACCATCCAATAGCCCTAGCTTCCAATTTGAAATCTTCAGAGATTCAAAATATTTTCTTACTAGTTATATCTTTGGATGTCCCAAGCTGAATTTGCCAATTAGGGTTAATTGAACCTCCAAGTTTAAGTCAGCAAGCTCATTTTCAGAAAAAAAGGCAGCAAGTTCCCCATCTTTAGTACCCACAGGGTGAATGCAAGAGGCAGATCCTCTCCCAGCAGCAGTATTATGAAAATCCTGAGGGAAGACTAGTTGATAAGGATCCAGAAAAGGGGAGGAAGGATTACCAACCACCCCAGCATAGGTGGCTTTCTTCCATTGCAAGTTAGTTTCCAAGTCAATAGGGGTAGTCATGTTTCACCAGACCAGTACCCCCAAAAAGGGAAAAGGCTCCAGGCCAAACACAAACTCCAGCAAGGGAAGTAGAAAACAAACAGCTGCTGCCCAAGCAATAGGAACTTCCCAAAGGTAGCAAAACCACAGCTTCCAAGCAAGATATAGAGAACACCAAGAAAAATAGAAAAAGAGGCAAAAGGAGAAAATCAACTTGAGCTACCCAATGGAACAGTAAAAGCTTCTCTAAATCAGCAAGAAGCCTCAACTTCCCCCAGCAAGGCCACCAACAACAAAGCAGAAAGTTCCAAAAAAGCCAAAGGAACTTCTTCAAGATCCAGCCAGCACCTAGAACAAACTTCACAGCAACACCAGACAGCTCCATTACAACCAAAACTCTAGCAGAGCTCTGCTAGGTCCAACCGCCACCTCCATGATTATATATATATATATATATATATATATATATATATATATATATATATATATATATATATATATATATATATATATATATATATATATATATATATATATATATATATGCACCATTATAAAACATGCAAGTAAGGAATAGATAAACTGTCTCCATGCAGCAGAAATGCCAAATCGGAGGAAGGGACATTGCTAACAGTGACTTCTTCCGTATTCCTTCCAGTAGTTGCCAAAAAGTGGGCTGGGTTTTTGCCCTCTCTATGAATATGTCGAAATTTCACCCCTCCATTTCTCATAACAGCATTGACCTTGCTTATCCACCTGAGTAGATACCAAGGGGTTCTTCCTATTTCATCAAAAACTTTATGAAAGTAAGAGAGTTTGACTCCACAATTAGATATCTAATTTGACATAGTTTTGCATACATTATAGCCCAGTAAATAGCTATCATCTCAGCCTCCAAAGCATTCCATGCCCAGGTTGGAGAGTAAAAAATGAAGTCGGCACTTCCCTTGGGGGTTTCTGAAAACTCCGCCAACTCCAACAGATCTCTTCATAAAACTCCCATCAGTATTAACTTTCACCAAACAATAAGGAGGGGGGACAAGTAAACTATTGTAAACTTAATAGTTGGCTAAAAAAAATTAGTGGGACTCCAATTTTTAAAGAGATTAGGGAACTTAAGATGCTTTGTAATTTTCTGCATATAAGAAGTGTAGTTAGAGATCACAGTCTTTATCATTGGTTTAATAACTTCATACTTAGCTTTGTTCCTGCTCATCCAAATAAACCATGTGCCGGTGCTATTTTTGGTTGGAGTAGTTGCCCGTAAGAAGCTGTCGGTCACCAGAATCGAAATCTCATCGCCCACTTCGGAAGGACATTTTAATTTACATATATTTAGTTTTAGAAAAAAATATGAAATCAAACTGATCCCATATTTGTCATAGTCAAAACGAAAGAGTATTATATCTCAAATCCTGTATCTATCCCGAAGGATAAACACAAGACTTGAGGATGAGGCTCGATCGATTAAATTAAGGAACATAAGATGTTCGTTTGGTCTACAAAACCTTTATATTTGTCAACAAGTTCCCCTATTTAATATAAAGAATTAAATAGAGTTTATATTAAGATGGTTTCAGACGTGCTTCCTACAAGGGCAAGCCTCTATAGTTAATTACCTCTTAAATGACCAAAGTCACCTAAGAAGACTGTCGATAAAAATCAGGAAATATTATCTTCAAGGAGTTTCAAAGGGTAAGACTTTTCAATGAGATCGAAAGTAGAGGTGTGAAAGGGGATCGGTTCAAATTTGGAACATTTTGTTGTAGAGTCCAAAGGAGGAAGAACTAGGGGATGTCATGGGTTCTCAAATTTGGAACATTTTATTGTAGAATCCAAAGAAAGAAGAACTAGGGGATGTCATGGATCTAGCAAATTTGGAACATTTTATTGTAGAATCCAAAGGAGGAAGAACTAAGGGATGTCATGGATCCAGAGGAGAACCCAATTTGGAACATTTTGTTGTAGAGTCCAAAGGAGGAAGAACTAGGGGATGTCATGGATCCAGGGGAGAACCTCAGTGACTTCCCGAACTATATTAATGTTTGGCTTCAATTTTGAGGAGAAATATTTAAGTGTTTCATCCTGCAAATTTTATTAGTTAGGGCTTACATTCGTGTGAAACGATCACACAAATAACCTGGAAGATGTGAGGATTTAGGTCGTGACGAATGACGACCTCAGAATCCGAAGACGAGTTAGGGCTTATATGGTATAGCAGGGCTATAGAAAGGCCTAAAGATAAGATGAGGATTTATTTTGCATAAGCAACTAACCTCAAAGTCCTATGGCTTTGTTGCTTATATCTAAGGAGGGAAGATTGGTTTAGTTGGGGAGGACAGGTTTTGTTGTTAAAGATGGCCGTGCTGCCCACCATGCTAGCTCCAAGCTCCTCACTGCGATGAGTTTAAGTTTTTTGGTGTGTGAAGTTATGATACCAAATCAAGTAGCCCTATAGTTGAAGTTCTTTAAATTTTATGGGGGCATGTTAAAGTTGATTAAACACCGGTTAGGATCCTACGGTTCCCTCGTTCTGGCACCACTATTTTCTATTGGATTCACTTTATCCGAATGAACTTACTAAACTCAACTTAATGAGTTCCATAATTTCAATTAGACCGTGGGAAGCCTTGTTAGCAACCGTAGGTTATCTCCTCCGAGGAATTCCCAATCATCCGATGGAGAGATCTTAATTTAGTTGCAATTGTAGCTTTGTGTGATGTTTGTGATTAACTTTTGACTTGTTTTATATTTTGAATGTTGTGGGGGTGAATTTTATCTTGGTTGATTTTAGTTTTAGTTTTGGTTTTGGTTTTGTGGCTATCCTGATAGTTTTAGTTTTCATGCAGGGTGGCATCGTTGTTTAGCATGCATATTTGTATAAGCACAAAAGTATAGCATAAAAGTACAAGAAAGACAACGCTAAAAACTGTAAAAGCGTACCTAGTGAGTCTTGTCGTTCCACCACCTGAAACTCAGAAGGCATGTTAAGGCATTATATGAAACAGGGAAGTAAAATTTTGATGACCTACCTAACCATAGTTCTTATCTTGGTGGGTCCTTATTGATTTGATTAAGGATGATATTTTTCAAGCAAAACATATTAAGCTTAGTAGTTCTCCTAGGTATCCAACGGGTTAAGAGGAAGAAGCAGGTCCATGCTTCCCTCTTATCAGCTGGTGAAAAGCCTCAAGCTCATTTAAACTTATTATGTTGCTTAATAATTCATCCTATGAACATCCTAATACTCAATGAACATTGATGTATCAATTGTCCCTAAGAGTAAGGTAATTATCATTTGTAATTTAATTTTGAATATTATGTGGGTGAAGACCCTTAAAGAGGCAAGTTAGTGTTATTGGAACACTTAGCCAAATTTTGATCCTAATTGGGCTTTTATTGTTTGAAAAATATTCTAATTTTAATTGTGTTTGTTTTTCTAATCCTCATTTAATTAGACTCGATTTAACTTAGATTACTACTAAGCCCTTAAGACCTAAGTGAATGTCTTAATTAGTTTTGAAAATGTTAAGCTTTAGATGATCATGATTTATTATTTGAATTTTATTTAAAAATCAAATAGGGGTATTAAATTGATTAATTATTGACTTCAAAAGTCATACCTTTAAGTCCTAGGTTCATTTTATTTTAATAAACTTTTAAATTTTAATAATCTAGAAATTTATTAACTTATCTTTTTAATTAAGAAAGTGAGGTTGTTTTCTTGCAAATTAACCCTTTGTATTTCAAACACCCAAATAAATTGATTAAGATCAGAGGTTGCCCATTTCCCTCCTTGAATTAAGCCTAAATGTTAATTAAGGCTAAATTTTCAAAATTACACATTTACCCCTAAGGCTCTAACACTTCATAATTCATCAAATTTAATCCAAATAACTTTAAAATTTTTATCCTACCTTATTCTTGGGTCAATTAAGACAACAGAGGAGAAAATGTGATTTTTCAAAATTTAATTTAATTTATATAATTATTTTCATGCTAAAATAGGATTTTTCAAAGAAAATTTTTAACTTGACCAAGGTAAACCTTAATCCCTTGAAATTTTTATTGGAGCTAAATTTAGATAAGAGAAGCCTTTGGAACAAATTTCATGATTTTTTGATTTTTATTTGAATTTTAAGAATTATTTCTATTTTTAGGGTTTTATTAAATATAAAACATTTTAAATGGGTAAAATTAAGTTTTGTATTTTTGAAAAATCTTCCTAAGGTCAGAGAACTTAGAGGAGAAAAGTTTTTATTTTTCTGAGTTTTATTTAATTTATTGGAATTATTTTAGTGAAAATCCATTTTTAGCCTTTAAAAAATTAATTTTTAGGCTTTAAAATTCAGTATCTTTATTTAGAAAATCAGGAAAAATATCCTAATTGTTCTTAAGTGCTTAGGAAGCAATTTAGAACATTTTTATGAGTTTTATTATTTTTGTGATTCTTTTTGTATTTTTTAATTATTTTAAATATTCAAAATGGGCTTAAAAATCAGGTTTTTATTTTAAACTCCATTTTATTTTAAAAAAAATACCCCTAATTACAGAGAACTCAAAAAACATATTTTTATAGATGTTTGAGTTATATTTTGATTTTTAAAAATTATTTAAGTGCCAAAAAAAATTTTTAACTTGAAAAATTAATTTAGGCCATGAAAGGGACTCAAAATGCTTTGAAATTTTTATGGTGAGTTCTTTGGATCCAAAAAAATAGTGGAGATCAAAATTCAAGTCATTTAGATGTTTATGTTGCCAACAATTAATTTTTTGTGTTTAAGGGTTGAAGAAGATTAAGTGCATTCTTAATGACTTAACTCATGAAATTATTTCCAAGGTGTCCTCTAGTCATAATGAATCTTTCAAAATTTTCTTGGAATTTTCTAAGCAACATGATAATTATCATGATTAATTTATGCAAATAAAAGACATAAACTTAAAAAATATGGATCTCTGTCTAGGGACCTCCTCTGACTTTGGAAAAATTAGAGAATGTTCCATAAGACAAAGGCAACAACCTGCTGAGATTTCAAGCCATGGTGATATTCCTACATGCATGGAGAATCAAAACATTCAAATGTGTTTAATTAATTAAAAATAAAATATGCATCAAATGGACTCCAAGTCATTTTCACATTGTTCTCCTCTATTCACTGTGCAAGAGGGTAATTTTATTTTCTTTTTATGATTTTTCTACACCAAGATATGAATTTTTAAAGCTAGGGCTATTTTTTGATTTCTTAAATTCCCTATTTATTTAATTAAATGCATGGCACTGACTGGATCCTAGGCAGCTCCAAAGGCACGCATGGCGCGCTTTGGTTGGATGCCACCATCCACGTAGCCGCTCACTCGGCTCACTGTTCATGTATGGAAACGTTGTCCAGCTTGATCTCCTACATCCATCTGATACACGTGCGATCGGACGGCTCCCCGTCATCATCCCCGATAGAGTGATGCCGTGACCGTCCACACAAAAATCATAAGATCTTGGCCTAGACTCAACCAAATCACTTTGGATTTAATCCTATGGACTCGTCCAAGTGAGACAAACATATCCATACGGTAATCATACAATTAAATCAATCATGTAAGGAAATGTTGTCCGGCTTGATCTCCTCCGTCCATCCGATACACGCACGATCGGACAGCTCCCCGTCATCATCCCCGATAGAGTGATCCAGTGACCGTCCACACTAAAATCTTAAGATCTTGGCCTAGACTCAACCAAATCACTTTGGATTTAATCCTATGGACTCGTCTAAGTGAGATGAATATATTCATACGTTAATCATACAATTAAATCAAGCCTAATTAAATGAAGAATCAAAATAGGCTCGGGAGGAAGAGAAGATCAATACCTTCGCTTTGAGAAGGGAAGCTTCGATCAGAGAGTCTCGGCACGTTTTTTGGGGTCCAAAGAAGCTAGGGATTAAGCCTCTAGTCTTGGTGAAATGCTTAGGATCCAATTCGACCAAGACTGATTTCAGGTGTTGATCAAAGTTTATACTAGGGGCTCTATAGAAGGGGGATTTGATCGGGCTTTGGCTTCTTTCAATGTTTTGAAGGTGTGGGTAAGTTTAATTTGAGTTCGGCGGAGTGTAGAGGTGTGGAGAGCTTCATCTTGTCTCCGGCAAGGTTTTGAGCTCAAAAATTAGGCTCCGACAAGGGGATTCAGGGCAATGTGGTGGTTGGGTTGCACCGAGGAAGTCTCAAAGAGGCTTTGGGATAAATTTGGGGAAGTCTCTTAGAGGAATTTTTAGCTCTCTCCCCATGGTCATGGAGGAGAGCTTTTTATAAAAATGGCCTTAGGCTTGCTTCCATGGCCAATTGGGGAGTGAAATGTCCTGCTTAGGTGGAGAACAGAGAGGCTCTATGCTTCAATTTGGATGAGGTGGCCTCTAGGTTTGAATTGGGTTTAATTCCAGGGGGTGGCTCTCATTTTTGTCATTTTCTGGCTACTAGGCTGGTAAGCCAGCCAAGGGAGGTGCATAGGGAGTTTAGGAGAGCCAGGGGAATATGTTACAACAATTTAATGATTTTGGGCTTTGTTTTGGCAAAAATATCCAAGGCTTAAGGAAATATGACATTATATGCCTTGATTTAGGGGAACTTTCGTTCATGTCTTAGTTTAGGTGGTTTTAAGAGGTTTAGGCTGACCACTAAGGTCCAACTAATGGTTGTGGAGTCATTAATTTGGTGACTTTGAGGTAGTTAGGCCATCTTTAGTGCATGGGTTCAAGTGATCAAAGCTTGGGTTTGGGCTAGGCTAGCCATGTCAATTGGCCTAATTAATTGATCAAAATTGTGTATACGATTGTTATGAAGATTTTTGGTGAAGGGTTGAAGTGATTTTGAGTTCAACTGGTGGATCAATTTGAGGAATTTTTGAAATTTGGTCAATTTGGGCATGTTGGGCTAGACATGGGTCTAGGTTGGGCTATCCTTGGGCTAAGTACAAATTGAATGGTTCAAATGATCAAGGGAGATGTTGTAAAGATTTTTCATGAAGGGATGAAGTTGAAATTTTGGGGCTAAGGGCATCAATTTGGTGAGATTTTGAGACAGGGCCAATTTGGGGCAAATTTGGGGCTTTTTGGACTTAGGTTGAAATCAAATGAAATTGAGGCCTTACCAAGGCCAATTTAAGGTTAATTTTCATGTATGGGAATATTATGAAGGTTTTTTAACACAAATTGTGGCATTTTGAGTAGGCCATGGGTTCAATTTGGTGGAACCAAGTCATGGGGCCAAAATTGGTGTTTTGATCTAAATCAAAATTGGGTTCAAATTTTGGACTAATTAAGCTTGGATTTGGTCTATATTTGTCACATCAAAAGTGGATTTGAGTTTAAAATTTAAATTGGGGTAAATTGAGACAAATTTGATAAACATTTGGTGTGATTTAGGGAAAATATGGGCCTTTGAAGGGCAATTTGAGGGTTTTGATCAAAGATGGTCAAATTGGCCAAATTCGGCAATGTGATAGTTGAGAAAAATGAAATTAGGAATATTTGGGAGGTTTTGGGAATTTTTGAAATTTTTGGAATCTTGGGCTAAGGAGGGGGCATTTGGTAATTTGGCCAATTGTGGTGATTTTGGGTAGTTTGGATGTTTTCAAGGTGTTTGAAATGATTTTTGAACCAACTTGGGTACTTTGGGTAAATTTGGGAATTTTGGCGAAATTTGGGGTCCCAAAGGTATCAAGGTAATTTGGGGGAATTTAGGGGGCAAAAGGCTAGGTTGGGTATCTTGGTAGAGTTGGAGTGCCAACCACCATCAATAAGCCATGGACCAATGGAAACCCATAGGTTGGGTATCTTGGTAGAGTTGGAGTGCCAACCACCATCAATAAGCCATGGACCAATGAAAGCCCCATTTTGGGTCCTCTATGTAGTGGTAATAGCTAAACCCTAGCCTAGGGCTAGTGGGTTTAGGGGACCACCTACATGAGTCTTTGACAGCGATTTTATATATGCTTAAAATATAAGTATTTAATACTGCTGCTAAAAGATTTAATTCCTCAGTAACTGTACCAAAACTTAATAACAGTTATCGATTCAAGAAATATGGATGTATTAAATATTCAATAATTATAATGTCACACTTATCAACGCAAGTATACGTATCGCTCAATTAACATAGGGCTCAAATGGAGTCCTATATATCGATCCCACAGGGAGTAATGTTAGAACTACGAACTAAGACTTTAGAAAAGCAATACTCAATCGCAATAATGGAATTCAAATTGCTTATCTATCACTAACAGGCAATCAAAAAAAAATATGTAATTTTAGTAACTCTTAAATAACAAATTATACTAATGAGGCNAATATTCAATAATTGTAAAGTCAGACTTATCAACGCAATTATACGTATCGCTCAAGTAATATAGGGCTCTAATGGAGTCCTAGACATCTATCTCATAGGGAGTGGTTTAGAACTGCGAACTAAGATTTTAGAAAAGCAATACTTTAATCAAAACAATGAAGTTCAATTTGCTTATCTGTCATTAATAGGAAATTGAAATAAATATGTTATTTTAATAATTCTTAAATAACTAATGATACTAATGAGGGTTTAACTGTGATATTCAACATATAAGAAAGCATCATTCTCCTTATGAAAAAATTATAGTGAATGGATAAAGTAAATTAGTTCAATTTGTATTGTGCCAAATAGGAGCATACCTATTCTTTACCCTTTGGTCCAGGCATAAAGAACATTGACTAATCTTACGCTTGTTTACTGAATCTGCGACTAGGTTCGGAGGATGCATAAAGAACATTGACTAATCCTATGCTTGTTTACTGATTCTGCGGCTAGGCTGGGAGGATACTTAAAGAACATTGACTAATCCTATGCTTGGTTACTGATTCTATGGCTAGGCTGGAAGGATACCTTAAAAAACATTGACTAATCCTATGTTTGGCTGATTCTGCGGCTAGGCTGGGAGGATACCGAATAAAGAACATTGACTAATCCTATGCTTGGTTACTGAATCTACAGCTAGGCTGGGAGGATACCGGACACTTCGGAGCTCCCACGTTCCCCTCACCTGAGGGCTAACATCTACACTTCAGCACCCAAACTGTATAACTGAATTGCGGATTTTAGTCTGTCACTCTAAAATCTCCAATTCTTCGCCCGATAATATTATTTGGTATTTGCACCCAACTTCCAAGGGCTTTGACCTCTCTGAATCTTAGATGTAATCTTCACTTTTGTTGTAAAACTCTACATCTTGTAACAAATCAATTGACCAAATTGAAGGTAAATTAAGATCANAAGAACATTGACTAATCCTACGCTTGTTTACTGAATCTACGGCTAGGCTGGGAGGATACCGGTTCTCACTTCGGAGCTCCCACGTTCCCTTCACCTGAGGGCTAACATCTACACTTTAGCACCCAAATATAGAATGAATTAGGGATTTAGTCTGTCACTCTAAAATCTCCAATTCTATGCCCAAACGATAGGACCCCCACGTTCCCCTCACATGAGGGCTAACATTTACACTTCAGCACCCAAATGATAGGACCAAATTGCGTTCCCCTCCCCTGAGGGCTAACATCTACACTTCAGTACCCAAACGATAGGACCAAATTGGAAGATTTTAGTTGCCTGAGGGCTAACATCTACACTTCAACACCCAAATGATAGGACCAAATTGAGGATTTTAGCTTTCCACTCTAAAATCTCCAATTCTACGCTCGATAATTTTTATTTCCCTATTTATTTGCACCAAATTGGGGATTTTAGTCTGTCACTCTAAAATCTCCAATTCTACGCTCGATAATTTTTTTTCCATATTTATTTGCACCCAACTTTTCACTCTAAAATCTCCAATTCTACGCCCGATAATTTTATTTCCCTATTTATTTGCACCCAACTTTCCTCTAAAATCTCCAATTCTACGCCTGATAATTTTATTTCCCTATTTATTTGCACCCAACTTCTAATCTAAAATCTCCAATTCTACGCCCGATAATATTATTTCCCTATTTATTTGCACCCAACTTCCGAGGGCTTTGAAAATCTCCAATTCTACGCCCGATAATATTATTTCCCTATTTATTTGCACCCAACTTCCAAGAGCTCCAATTCTACGCCCGATAATATTATTTCTCTATTTATTTGCACCCAACTTCCAAGGGCTTGGTCCAATTCTACGCCCGATAATATTATTTCTTTATTTATTTGCACCCAACTTCCAAGGGCTTTTACAATTCTATGCCCGATAATAATATTTCCCTATTTATTTGCACCCAACTTCCAAGGGCTTTGATCTTTATGCCCGATAATATTATTTCCCTATTTATTTGCACCCAACTTCCAAGGGCTTTGACCTCTAACATCTACACTTCAACACCCAAATGATAGGACCGAATTAAGGATTTTAGTTTGTCACTCTACAATCACCAAGTTACGCCCGATAATTTTATTTCCCTATTTATTTGCACCCAACTTCCAAGGGCTTTGACCTCCCTTAATTATGGATGTAATCTTCACTTTAGTTGTAAAACTCAACATATTTTAACAAATTAATTATCCAGATTGAAAGTAAGTTAAGATCGAAGTGAGAAGATCATCAAAATTTCTTTAACATTTTCATGGCTTCACCAATTCAAATCATCATTTCACAAATCTCAAGATAAGGAGAAAGACAGAGAAAACTACTCAGATCTCTTGGGGAGAACACAACAAAACTCAGAATTCATATATAAAATCAAAGTCATACAAACTACAAACAATAAATAAACTTATCTCTAATTTCTCCCCAAGAAAACTCCTCGACGTTCCTCTGAATCTCTTCCTTTCTTTACAGCACACAGAATCCCCTTCGAAGCGACAAGGAGGAAGAAATCTCTCACTTTCCCTCCACTCTTACAATCTCTGGAAGAATTCCTCACAATTTAGACTCTCTACTCTTTTTTCACACTTCAATTATGAGTCTCTCTCTATTTTCGGCTAAAGTCTTCTCTTTAAAGATGTGGATGAGTTTTCCCAAGAGTTGCCTAAGCACCCATCCAAAATTCATCCTCATCAAATGCATAGTTGGACATAACCGCCGAGCGCGCCGATGGCGGCGGCCTCAAGGGCGCCGTCGGTGGGCCTTCTAAGTGAATTACTACTGGAGTCTCGGGAAAATCTCGTCGTCGGCGTCGTTGGGCTCACTGTTGGTGCCCTAGTTCAAATCATCACATTTTGGTCATTTTCACTCCAAATTTGCTCCTTTTTGCATATTTTTGCTCCAATGACCCTAATTCATCATTCCTGTAACAAAACATAAAAAATATCTCTCTTTAAAGTCCAATATCTCAAAAACAATGTAAAATAGGTATGAAAATCTCAACATATTTTCCTTTGGTCAAAATCCCCCAAACTTAACTATTACTTGTCCTCAAGTAATTTTAATACTACATAAAAGTTATGATCTATTGTAGTAAAGTTTTAATTCAAAAATACTATAAGTTTGATTTAGATAAATATCATAGTGAGGCTTTCAAAAAAAAATTCAAGTAATTAAATTAACTCTGCAGCTATAAAATTTATCTAGTCATCAAGTTTAAGAGTTCTAGTCTTGTATTCATTTCAAGAATGACTATATGTTGCAATATTAAGTCACTTAGAATATCCAAAGGATAGGAATTTCATGGGAACACTACTAGTAAAGGATCTAATCCATAAATATATGTTCAGGAATGTATTTAGGTTTTCCCTATAGGTAAGTCTAGTGAAGCCAATTTTTGATTAGGCATATCCTCAAGCTTCTCCTCACATTCATATTTATTTTCTGTCTTTTCTCTTTTTCATTTGGGTTGCTTTCAATCTATATATTTTTCTTTTCTTTTCAGGGATTGTTGTTAATCCTTTCTTTTTTTCTTTATCAAGTGAGGATTACTATATCTGGATAGCCTTTAATAATTTTGAACATCACCTTTCCTTCCCTAAATTTGAAACTCAAAGCATTCCTTTACCTTATAAATATTTCATAGTTTTTACATCGTGAGCCCCAATCTTTTCTTCTCAAATGAATTTCCAGATTCTTAATACTTTAAAATATAGTTTTCGAGCCCCAATCTTTTCTTCTCAAATGAATTTTCATTCTTAATACTTCAAAATATAGTTTCCTTTACTTTAAATAGTTAATTATAATCTTATTCTCGTATACTAAACATCTTAAGTTACAAAATTAATTTTCATTACAAAAATATTTCTTTAAATCTAACATAATATTTAAATAGCTACAAAATATAGTTACCTGAATTAAATTCACTACATAAAATCATATAAATAATTTTTAAAAATAATTAAATAGAGGACATCTAATAGTTAATCTTTTTCTTCCCTCCCCCAAACTTAAATTTTTCAATATAAAATGATGCAGGTGGAAAGAAAAAAACTCTAAATATAAATCATACCTCAGTATTTTAGGCATTTACATCATTCTCAAATTTTTGCAGTCCTTAAAATTTCTACTTCACCTGGTCCGTAACATTAAGAGTTTTCTACACATATAAATAATTAGAGAAATTATTGGGGAATGAAATTTTGAAATAAGTACAAAACTAAAACATTAAACAAATACAATATTCTCTAACACAACCACAATGCTAAACATAACAATTACAATTAAAATGCAAAAATAAAAATCACATTACATTACAATTCACAAAATACTACTCAATATCTATTATACTACACATGCAAATTTAATTACCACACTAACTTTATCTCAAAAACTGAAAATTATCCAAGTACAACTTAGCAATAAAAATGAAAATTCAAATACACACAAACATTCATCTCTAATTACAAAAGATTACAAAAATAAAAGTACAAGTACATCAATTACATTTAGATATCAAAATCCTAAACTATGTCTTCGTCTCCTTGATCAGCATTACAAAAATAAAAGTACAAGTACATCAATTACATTCAGATATCAAAATCCCAAACTATGTATTCATCTCCTTGATCAGCAGGTAGATTGGGCTGATACTGAGTATATCGGGGGCACTTAGGGAAAGTAACATTAGGCTCACCTCTGCAGTGTCGGGCCTGAGCTTCGTAATAAGCTACCTCAAAATTTGAATGCCTCTGAAGGTACTCACTATCATAATCATGTCGACGTTCTAAACCTCCAATCATTTCATTTATTAATTCCATGTTATTCCGCTGCAAGGTCAACTCATTCATCAAATCAGTCAAAGTAGGGGAACTAGAAGGTAATCATAACTTGTAGAGGGGACATCTCTACTAGTAGAAGGTTCTTGACTCCTACTTCCAGTTCTACATTTCTCATGGGATTCATAAGTTTTTAAATTAGCTTTACTAATGGGTTTCATAGGGTAAACCCATTCCTCATCTCCTCCAACTTCCACTCCAGAAAGTTGGCAAAGTGCATAAATAAGGCTAGGATGTCCTAGACCTTCACTTGTTTCACTCCTTGCCGTAGTCAATATATTCTTAAAATAATTCTCCCCACATTTATATTTCTATTATTCTTAATATAGAAATTCAGAATAGCTCTATCTCTAGTTACCTCACTATGTTGATAAGTCGGTAACAGAGTAGAGGAAATAAAATAGGGCCACACCTTAGAGTTGGCATTCAGCATGGAAGCAGAAAATTTACCAATTCTCATTGCTTAATCTTCCACGTTCTTTTCCCATTAGTGAGAAAGTTGATCACATCATTCAAGGGGCCTTCCATAGTACTGAAGGATTCATAATGGCAGCTATAAGAGTATAGGACTTTGTAAAAGGTGTTAATGCAGGAGGCATTAAATTCAACAGGAAATCCCCCACTTGAGCAATTCTGTCTTTAGAATAGAATACGTTGGCATATAATTCTTTCATAATATTTGAAGCGGCCTTATTGGTGGTGTAAAAGAAGTTTTCCCACCTCCGCTCGATAATAACTCATTCAATTTCTCCTCCAAGTCTCTCAAAAACTCGATCTTGTATGCTTTTCTTTCCTTCAAAAATAGAAGTAAATCTTGATTGAGCCTTTACATTGACAAAACGAGACTCGTCAAACTCAAGTCATCTCTTTTGTCATGGAGCCATTTCAATCCAATCACAATTATAGAAAAATTCCAAAATATACTTCAAATATGAAAATAATGGCTTCCAAAAATAATTCTAAGAGTTCAACATTAAATTCCATGAATTTCTTCCCAATATTTTCTTCACATTCTCAAATTTTTTGGATCTCGTCAATGTGAAAAAAATTCATGGTGAAAATCAAATATTTTTAGTTTGGAGTGAAGCTCTTACCTAGAGATGATCAAATTCGGTGTCAAAACGCCTTGAAATCGCCCACAAGATCTCTCAAGCCCTAGGTCAAAAATTGTGTTTTTAGGAGGAAGGGGATGATGAATAGTAGCGGTTGACTGGTCAAAATCACTGTTAAAGGTGTTTTTTTGCGAGCTTGCCGTCGGCTCCATCAGCGCTCTCTATTAAAATTTAAACATAACTCTCGGGAAAAATCCACCATCGTCGGCATCGAGGGCGCAGTCGGTGGGCTTTATTCATTTGTTTGAATTCCCAAATTTTCGCGATTTTGATCAATTTCAAGCTTCAATGACATCCGTTCAATAATTATAGACATAATTTTAAGTTATGTACTTATCACAAATAAACTTTCACAACATAAAACATCACATTTATATATAAATTCCAAGGGGCACAATATACGTTACATAACACACCTATGTTTGGAATTTTCTCAACCTCAATAAATTAATTCAGCATCGCAATCCAAGCCACAACACTCAAAACACTGAAAACAAAACATCCTATGCTTAGTCTCAACTATACAGAGATCTAGAAGCATAATTCTCAAACAAAGCAAACATTAAGTTCAAACCAAATTACACACACAGAGATAGGTAGCAATATAAGTCTACTATTCATCAGATTCAGTACTGGATTCTCCTATGAGATCACCAATTGATTACACATGAACGAAGAGGTTGTAGAAGGGTCGGTATGGAAATTCTTCAGTAGAATCCTTTTCCATCAATTTCATCCTCCTCATCAGCCGTATCAAACCGTCTTCTAAATGTCCAGAGTGCTCAAAATTTTCTTTCTTCCTCCAGTCCAGATGATCCAAGAAATCAGAGATATTACTAATTACATTCATGACATTTTGTACCTCCTTATCCAATTTCTTGATTCTACACAGGATCACCAGAGTCTTGTCAGGAACTAAGGGTTGAACTGGCAGTGAATTTTGAGATGCTTGATCTACCATAATAGTCATGTCATTTTCATCTTCAAAAGCTTGGAATCTCTCAGTTGGGTCCAAAGGCTTCCAAGGTAGAAATACCTTTTCCTAATTTTTGTGGGATACTTGGAACTGTGTAAAGTGAGAAAATTGTGGAAGAGTGTCCAAGCCCATAAGTTGATCCATGAATGATTAGGCCCAAAACTGACTTAACAATTATTGATCCAATATCGATCGACAGTCCCATTTTGATGCAGTAATTCAAAATAACACTTTCATTAGAAAATTTATCGATCTTCATTGTCGATAACAGTTTCGTAGAAATGAAGAAGTGTCAGTGTTTCGAAACAAAATTTAGGAGTGTCGCAGATAAACTAACATACTCATTTTCTCTCATTTCACAGTCTTCAGTTTCGTCCGTTAAATATTGGTAAATCTCATTCATCTTGTTTCTTGTCGGGATGAATTTGGAATAGTGGCAGACAGGAACATTCTCGATCATGTATAACTCATTGATCCGTGTAGCAGTGAAAGTTATCCATCTACCTCGCGCATAAACGACTCCCTGGTTGATTCCATGCAAATTTGCATAAAATTCCTTCACCACAGGAACAACCACGGTGGCGGTAGTATAGCATACACTTCCCATCTTCACCGCACTATCATCTCTTCAATTTTTGTTGAGGGATTATTCAATCCTTGATTTACGAATCCTGGTTCCTTGATCAATCTTTTTTTCGTCAGTACCTTGTTGAAGATTCGTTGCGCTTCCGCACTAACAAAATTCCATCAATAGAACACTCGTATTATGAGATTATTGGGGGAATTGGACGCCACAAGAATGAAATTTTAGTTTCACTTCATTTTTGGGGGAAATATGAACTTAGGAATCAAATTTGAGAGTTTAAAAGGGTAACTCCCGCCCAAAAACTGCCATTCAAACTCCAAAAATTGCCATTAAAATCCAGCTTGTAATATTTTATAAGCAGTTTTATCAATCCCAAAATGTCCTCCAAATTCAGAATCATGTCAGTTCTGAATGATTAGCTCAGTTTCTTCATAAGGTACACATCTTCTCATAATCAGATCCTTACATTGTTTATATAAATAAGGCTCATCCCAAAAATATGCTTTTGCATCATGGATAAGNTATCATACAAACTTCAACAAGTAAATAACTTATCTCTAATTTCTCCCCAAGAACACTCGTCAAAGTTCCTCTAAATCTCGTCCTTTCTTTACAACACACAAGATTTCCTCTTGNTAAATAACTTATCTCTAATTTCTCCCCAAGAACACTCGTCAAAGTTCCTCTGAATCTCTTCCTTTCTTTACAGCACACAAGATTTTCTCTTCGAAGCAGCAAAGAGTAAGAAATCTCTCACTTTCCTTCCACTCTTACAATCTCTCGAAGAATTCCTTACAATATTAGAACCTTTCTAACCTCTAGGAATTCTCTTTAGCACTTCCTTGACTCTCTAGATTCTCCCCCCTTCTTAATTTTTGGCCAAAATAGTCTATTAAAGTATTGGATGAGCTTTCCCAAGAGTTGTCTGAGCATCCCTTGAAAATTTGGCCTTANCCTCTTGGAAGCAGCAAAGAGGAAGAAATCTCTCACTTTCCTTCCACTCTTACAATCTCTCAAAGAATTCCTTACAATATTGGAACCTTTCTAACCTCTAGGAATTCTCTTTAGCACTTCCTTGACTCTCTAGATTCTCCCCCATTCTTAATTTTTGTCCAAAATAGTCTATTAAAGTATTGGATGAGCTTTCCAAAGAGTTGTCTGAGCATCCCTTGAAAATTTGGCCTTATCTAAAGATTCAATAGGCATAACCGCCGAGCTCACCGTCGGCGGCCTTGAGGGCGCTGTCGGCGGACTTCTGAAGAATTTTGTCCTGTAGCCTCGGGAAATACTCGTCGTCGGGGGGGTCGAGGGCGCCGTCGGCGACCTAGTTCAAATCTCCACATTTTGGTCCTTTTTTCACTCCAAATTCGCTCATTTTTGCATATTTTTGCGCCAATGACCCTAATTCATCATTCCTGTAATAAAACATCAAAAATACCTTTCTTTAATANTTCAATAGGCATAACCGCCGAGCTCACCGTCGGCGGCCTCAAGGGCGCCGTCAGCGGACTTCTGAAGAATTTTTTCCTATAGTCTTGGGAAATACTCATCGTCGGCGGGGTCGAGGGCGCCGTCGGTGACCTAGTTCAAATCTCCACATTTCGATCCTTCTCACTCCAAATTCACTCATTTTTGAATCTTTTTGCGCTAAGGCCCCTAATTCATCATTCCTGTAATAAAACATCAAAAATACCTTTCTTTAATGTGCAATATCATTAAAAATAGTATAAAGTAGGTATGAAAATCTCAACATATTATCCTTGGATCAAAATCCCCCAAACTTAACTTGTCCTCAAGTAATTTTAGTACTATATAAAAGTTATGATCTACTGCGGTAAAGTTTTAATTCAGAAATACTATAAGTTTGATTTAAATAAATACCATAGTGAGATTTTCAGAAAAAATTCAAGTAATTGAATTAACTCTGTAGCGACATGCTTATCTAGTCATCAAGTTTAAGAGTTCTAATTCAAGTAATAAAATTAACTCTATAGCCACAAGATTATCTAGTCATCAAGTTTAAGAGTTCTACTTTTCTAACATTTCAAGAATGACTATATGTTGCAATATTAAGTCACTTAGAATATTTAAATGATAGGAACTTCATGGGAACACTACTAGTAAAAGATCTAATCTATAAATATAAGTTCATGAATGTATTAGGTTATCCCTTTAGGTAGGTCCAGTAAAGCTAATTTTTTTATTGGGAATATTCTCCCATTAGGTAGGTCCACTGAAGCCAATTTTTGATTAGGCATATCCTCAAGCTTCTCCTCACTTTCATGGTAGGTCCAGTGAAGCTTTTTGATTAGGCATATCCTCTCAAGCTTCTCCTCACTTCAGGAAGGTCTAGTGAAGCCAATTTTTTATTAGGCATATCCTCAAGCTTCTCCTCACTTTCCATTTTTTTTTTCTTTCTTTTCTCTTTTTCATTTGGATTGCTTTCAATCCTATATATTTTTCTTTTTTTTTTTCTTTCTTTTCTCTTTTTTCATTTGGATTGTTTTCAATCCTATATATTTTTTCTTTTCATTTCAGTTTCTTTCTTTTCTCTTTTTTCATTTGGATTGCTTTCAATCCTATATATTTTTCTTTTCTTTTCAGGGATTGTTTTCAATCATTTATTTTTTTGCTTTCAATCCTATATATTTTTCTTTTCTTTTCAGGGATTGTTGTCAATCTTTTCTTTTTCTTGCTTTCAATCCTATATATTTTTCTTTTCTTTTCAGGGATTATTGTCAATCCTTTCTTTTTCTTTTTCAAGTGAAGATTACTATATCTAAGGCATATCCTCAAGCTTCTCCTCACTTTCATTTTTCTTTCTTTTTTTTTTTCATTTGGATTGTTTTTATTTTTTTTCTTTCTTTTTTCTTTTCATTTGGATTGCTTTCAATCCTATATATTTTTCTTTTCACAGGGATTGTTTTCAATCCTTTCTTTTTCCTTTTTTAAGTGAGGATTACTATATCTGGATAGTCTTCCTTTTTTTTTTTCTTTTTCATTTGAATTGCTTTCAATTCTATATATTTTTCTTTTCTTTTCAGCTTTTCTTTCTTTTCTATTTTTCATTTGGATTGCTTTCAATCCTATATATTTTTCTTTTCTTTTCAGGGTGTTTCTTTCTTTTTCCTTTTTCAAGTGAGGATTACTATATCTGGATAGCCTTTAATGATTTTGAACTTTACATTTCTTTCCCTAAATTTGAAAANGCAATATTAAGTCACTTAGAATATTCAAATGATAGGAACTTCATGGGAACACTACTAGTAAAAGATCTAACCTATAAATATAAGTTCATGAATGTATTAGGTTTTCCCTTTAGGTAGGTCAAGTAAAGCTAATTTTTTATTGGGAATATCCTCAAGCTTCTCCTCACTTTCATAATTTTTTTCCTTCTTTTCTCTTTTTCATTTGGATTGCTTTCAATCCTATATATTTTTCTTTTCTTTTTAGGGATTGTTTTCAATCATTTCTTTTTCTTTTTTCAAGTGAGGATTGTTATATCTGGATAGCCTTTAATGATTTTGAACTTTACATTTCTTTTCCTAAATTTGAAAATCAAAGCATTCCTTTACCTTACAAATATTTCATAGATTTTACATCATTGAGCCCCAATCTTTTTTTCTCAAATGAATTTTCAGATTCTTAATACTTTAAGATATAGTTTTTNTCCTTTACCTTATAAATATTTCATAGTTTTTACATCATTGAGCCCCAATCTTTTCTTCTCAAATGAATTTTTGGATTCTTAATACTTTAAGATATAGTTTCCTTTATTTTAAATAGTTAACTATAATCTTATTCTCTTATACTAAAATATCTTAAGTTACAAAATTAATTTTCATTACAAAAATATCTCTTTAAATCTACCATAATATTTAAATTTCTACAAAAATATAGTCTCCTGAATTAAATTCACTACATGAAATCATATAAATAATTTTTGAAAATATTTAAATAGAGGACATCTATTAGTTAATCTTTTTCTTCCATCCCCTAAACTTAAATTTTTAAATATGAAATAATATAGGTGGAAAGAAAAACTATAAATATAAATCATACCTCAGTATTGTAGACATTTTCATTATTCTGAAATTTTTTTAGGCCTTCTCAAATGTTTACTTCACCTCGTCTGTAATATTAGGTGCTTTCTACAANATAGGTGGAAAGAAAAACTATAAATATAAATCATACCTCAGTATTGTAGACATTTTCATTATTCTGAAATTTCTGTAGGCCTTCTCAAATGTTTACTTCACCTGGTCTGTAATATTGGGAGCTTTCTACAAATATAAATCATTAGAAGAATTTCTGGGGAATGAAATTTTGAAATAAGTATAAAACTAAAACAAGCACAATATTTCCTAACACAAACAAAAAACTAAACAAAATAATTACAATTAAAATGTGACAAAAAAAATCACATTACATTACAATCCACAAAATACTACTCAACATCTATTAAACTACACATGCAAATTTAACTACCACACTAACTTTATAATAAAAATTAAAATTATCCAAGTACACAGAATAATAAAAATGAAAGTCCAAATACACAAACACCCATTTCTATTACAAAAGATAACAAAAAAAAAATACAAATATAAGTACATCAATTTCATTCAATATCAAAATCCCAAGCTATATCTTCATCTCCTTGATCAATAGGTCGATTGGGATGATACTGAGTATATCGGGGGCACTCAGGAAACGTAACATCAAGCTCACCTGTGTAGTGTCGGGCCTGAGCTTCATAATAGGTTACCTTAAAATTTGAATGCCTCTGAAGGTACTCACTATCATAGTCGTGTCGACGTTCTATACCTCCAATCCTTTCACTTATGAAGTCTGTACTCTTCCGCTGCAAGGTCAACACATTCATCAAATCAGAGAGGGTAGGGGAACTAGAAGGTGGAAGGTCATAACTTATAGAGGGGACATCTCTACTAGTAGAAGGTTCTTGACTTCTACTCTCAGTTCTCCATTTCTCATGGGATTCATAAGTCTTCAAATTAGCTTTACTAATGGGTTTCATAGGATAAACCCATTCTTCATCTCCAATATCCACTCCAGAAAGTTTACAAATTGCATAAATAAGTCTAGGATGTCCCAGACCTCCACTTGGCTAACTCTTCGCCGTAGTCAATATATTCTTAAAAATTATTCTCCCCACATTTATAGTTCTATTAATCCGTGAGCTAAAGGTGTTTATGTAGTGAACTAGTTCTATTATTCTCGTAAGCTAAAAATTATTCTCCCCACATTTATAGTTCTATTATTCTCGTGAGCACTAGGTACATATATAGCTCTATCCTTAGTTACCTCACTATGGTGATAGATCGGTAATAGAGTCGAGGAAATGAAATAGTGCCACGCCTTAGAGGTGGTATTCAACATGGAAGCAGAAAAACNTCCATTAGAACAATCAAGAGATATATCATCCATGGACAAGTATGTGTCAATGGTAAAACTTTTTCAGTNTCCATTAGAACAATCAAGAGATATATCATCCATGGACAAGTATGTGTCAATGGTAAAACTTTTTCAGTTTTTATGCATGAAACTACGTTTAAGAAGTTCTACGGAAAACTCATAATTAGGGCTGTCAAAACAGGCGTTGTTCACGAATAACTCATGTTTGGCTCGTTAAGAAGCTCGTGTTCTATAAGTTAACGAGCCGAATATGAAATNTTTTCAGTTTTTTATGCATGAAACTACGTTTAAGAAGTTCTACGGAAAACTCATAATTAGGGCTGTCAAAACGGGCGTTGTTCACGAATAACTCGTGTTTGGCTCGTTAAGAAGCTCGCGTTCGATAAGTTAACGAGCCGAATATGAAAAAAGTTGTGTTAGTTCGTGTTCGGCTCGTTTTGGCTCGAAAT
This sequence comes from Phalaenopsis hybrid cultivar, assembly GCA_002079205.1. Lineage (NCBI taxonomy): Eukaryota > Viridiplantae > Streptophyta > Magnoliopsida > Asparagales > Orchidaceae > Phalaenopsis > Phalaenopsis hybrid cultivar. The sequence continues at coordinate 87,147 of JXCR01056731.1, read as the reverse complement.
ACTACTCATCAAGTTTATATATATAGTAGTACTTTAAAAAAATCTAATTAACTACAAGGCTATAAAGATTTATAATCAATTAAATATTGATTAAGAAAATAGAATAAAAATTAATAAATTAGATTCAAATAATATTTTAATATAAATAATAATTTTTAAATCTTGCAAGCTCAAATTTTGATATTGCACTTTAAAGAAAGGTATTTTTGATTAATTTTTAAACTTATAATTTTTAAATAATAATTCTTTCAATACCCATTATGCTCATCGATCCAAGCTCAAATTTTGGCTTAAAAGTCAATTTTTTGTGTAGTAATCACACCGGGCGCTTAGGCGCCCAATCTTGGCTCCTAAGTGCCAAGCGTTCTGTACCAACGCCTCATAATAGGTGCCTAAGAGTAGTGTTAGCTCTATAGCGAGCGCATATGAGCCCAAAGCCGGCGCCTAGGCACCTCCTACTCTGTTAAAGCAGCAGTCAAGTGGGCACTTAAGCGCCCACCACACAGTGCATTTGCGCTGGGTGCGTTATGCTTAAACTCCACAGCCCAACAATCTTACACCNCAATTTTTTGTGTAGTAATCACACCGGGCGCTTAGGCGCCCAATCTTGGCTCCTAAGTGCCAAGCGTTCTGTTCCAACGCCCCATAATGGGTGCCTAAGAGTAGTGTTAGCTCTATAGCGAGCGCATTTGAGCCCAAAGCCGGCGCCTAGGCACCTCCTACTTTGTTAAAGCAACAACCAAGTGGGCACTTAAGCGCCCACCACACAGTGCATTTGCGCTGGGTGCGTTATGCTTAGACTCCACAGCCCAACAATCTTACACTTAGAGACTATAGCACCCAACAACAGTCTTGTACCAGTACCTTAATCTGAATCACCTTCATAGTTATGTACTATGGTCACGTATCATTGTGTGGCTCACCACCGATCTCAACCTTCTTGAAACCCAACTGAAGTCAAGCACGGCTTCAGTTTATAAATAATCACTGCCTTCATCAACATATTCATAGGATTCTCAGCTATGTGTATCTTTTACAGAAATAACTCCTCATCTTTTAGAAGAGATAAATTAAAAGGATACCTGAGTTGGATGTGCTTTTTCCTAGCTTGAAAAACAACGTTATTAGCAAGATGAATCGTTGTCATACAATCACTGTAAAGTTTTCCAATTCCCTGCACCTTGCCTAATTTTGTCATGAAGTTCTATAGCCAAAACATCTCCTCGTTAGCATCAACGATATCAATATATTTGTCATCTATAGTTAAAAGTGCAACAATCTTCTACAACCTGGAAACCTAACTCACTGTTGTGTTCCCCAATGTGAAGATATATCCTATTGTACTTATCCTACTCCTATCAAATATGAAATCCTATAACTAATCCCTACACTTTTATAGTAAATTTTTATGTTGATTTTTCCCCTCAAATACGTGAGAGTCTACTTTAGCAGCTCTTATGATGCTTGTCTGGATTGCCCATGTACTTGTGATTGACCAAACTAAAATATGTTGAGATTTTCGTACCTTCNAATGTCTGGTAAAAGGCCTTGGGTTCATTTAAACTTTATTATGTTACTGAATAATTCATCCTAAATATCCTGGTGCTCAGTGAATACTAATGTCTTGATCATCCTAAGAATAAGGTAAATGTCATTTACCTTTTAATTTGAAAATTATGTGGGTGAGGATCCTAAAGGGGCAAATTAGTGTTATTAAGAACACTTAGCCAAATTTTAGTCCTAAATGAACTTGTGGTGTTTTACAAGAGTTTAATTATGCNACCCTCATAATATGGTTTTAATCTATGTCCATTTACTTTAAATCTATTTCCCATTTTCTGATCTTCAATTTCCAAGCTTCGTAAGTATAAACTTGAGTCACAGTAAAGGGTCCTAACCAACAAAACTTAAATATTCCAAGAAATAACTTCAGCCTAGTATTTTAAAGTAAAACTTCTTGTCCTGGTTCAAAGTTCTTTAGGTTAATCTTCCGATCATGCCATAAATTTAATTTTTTCTTATAAATTCTGTCATTATCATAAGACTCATTTCTTAATTCTTCTAATTCATTTAATTGTAACAATCTTTTCTTATTAGCATCTTTCAAATTATAATTGAATTCTTTAGTCGCCCAATATTCTTTGTGCTCCAATTCTACTGGTAAGTGACAAGTCTTTCCAAAAATCAGTTTGTAAGGGGTCATTCTAATAGAAGTTTTATAATTAGTCTTGTAAGCCCATAATGCGGTATCCAATCTAGTGGAAAAATCNAATTTCTCCTACTAGACTTTCAAAAACTCGATCTTGTGTGCACTTCTTTCCTTTAAATATGAAAGTAAATTTTGCTTGAGCCATCGTATTGACGAAGCGAGACTCGTCGAACTCAACTCTCCTCTTTTGACGTGGAGCCATTTCAATCTAATCAAATTATAGAAAAATTCCAAAAATTACTTCAAACATACAAATCATGGTTTTCAATGGTAATTCAAAGGGTTCAACATTACGATCGATGAATTTTTTCCCAAATTTTGTTCACATTCTCAAATTTTTTGGATCTCCTCAAGGTGGAAGAAATTCATGGTGCAAATCAAATACTTTTAGTTTTGAGTGAAGATCTTACCTAGAGATGATTAAATCTGGTGTAAAAAATTCTTGAAATTGCCTCCCAATCCAAGATCTTTCAAGCACTAGGTCGAAAATGGCATTTTTAGTAGGAAGGGGATGATGAATGGTGGCGGTCGACTGATTAAAATCACGGTTAAAGGTGTTTTTTCATGAGCTCGCCGTCGGCATGCTCTATTGGAATAAAAATCTTAAGTCTCGAGAAAATCTCACCGTCGGCGACGTCGATGGCATCGTCTGTGGCCTCTATTGATTTTGTCCAAATTCTAGATTTTTACAATTTTGATCAATTTCAAGCCTTAACAACTTCTTTTCAGACATTATAGACATAATTTTAAGTGACTAAATGACATACTTAGCACATATAAACTTTAACAACACAAAACATCACATTTATATATAAATTCCAAGGGGTACATTGTACATTACACAACACACCTAACTTTGATATTTTCTCAACTTCAATACATTAATTCGGCATCGCAATCCAAGCCACAACCCTCAAAACACTGAAAACAAAACATCCCATGCTTAGTCTCAACTATACATAGATCTACAAGTATAATTCTAAAGCAACGCAAATGTAATGTTCAAATCAAAATACATAGATAGACAAATAGGTAGTAATATAAATCTACTAATCTTCAAATTTAGTACTCGATTCTCCTCTGAGATCACCCATTGATTGCACATGAACGAAGAGGTTGTAGAAGGGTTAGAATGGAAATTCTTCAGTGGAATCCTCTTCTATTAATTTCATCCTCCTCATCAGTCGTATTAAGCTATCTTTTAAATGTCTAGAGAGCTCAAAATGTTCTTTCATCCTCCAGTCCCTCTATCAATTTCAGCCTCCTCATCAGTCGTATCAAGCTATCTTCTAAATGTTCAGAGTGCTCGAAATGTTCCTTCATCCTCCAGTCTAGATGATAAAAGAAATCGAACATAATATTAATCGCATTCATGACATTTTGTACCTCCTTTTCCAATTTCTTGATTCGGCGCAGGATCACCAAAGACTTGTTAGGAACTAAGGGTTGAACTGGCAGTGAATTTTGAGATGATTGATCTACTATAATGGCCATGTCATTTTCATCTTCAAAAGTTGAGAATCTCTCAGTGTGATCCAAAGTCTACCAAGGTAGAAGTACCTTTTTCCCAATTTTTGTAGGACACTTGGAACTGACTGAAAAGTTGAGAAAATTGTGGAGGGGTGTCCAAGCCCATAAGTTGATCCATGAACGATCAGGCCCAAAATTGACTTCACAATTATAGATAATTGTGGAGGGGTGTCCAAGCCCATAAGTTGATCCATGAACGATCAGGCCCAAAACCGACTACACAATTATGGATCCAATGTCCAATTCAAAATGGCACTTTCTTTAGAAACTTTACCGATTTTCATTGTCGGTAACAGTTTCGCATAAATGGGAAAGTGCCAATGTTTTGAAACGGGATTTAGGAGTGTCGCAGCAAAGCTAACATACCCATTTTCTCTTGTTTCCCAGTCGTCAATTTCATCCGTTAAATATTGGTAAATCTCGTTCATCTGGTTTCTCGTTGGGACGAAATTGGAATAATGGCAGACATAAACTTTCTCTATCATACATAACTCGTTGATCTTTACAGGACTGAAAGTGATCCATCTTCCTCGCACATAAATAACTCCTTCGTTGATTTCATGTAAATTTGCATAAAATTATTCCACTACTGGAACAACCACGACGGCGATAGTGTAGCACAACACTTACCATCTTCACCCCACTATCGTTTCTTCAAATTCCATCGTGTGATTATTCAATCTTCGATTTATGAATCCTCATTCCTTGATCTATCTTTTCTTTATCAGTAACTTGTTGAAGATTCGTTGCGCTTCCACACTAATAAACTTTCACAGATTGAAAACTCACATTCTGGGATTATCAAGGGAATTGGATGCCATAGGAATGAAATTGATGGAGTTTTACTTCATTTTTTTAGGGAAAATATGAACTAGAAATCAATTTTTGAGTTTAAAAAGACAATTTCGGCCCAAAAACTATCAAAAACCGCCATTTGAACCCAATTAACTGCCAATTCGCCGGTCTCGCCATCGGTGAGCCTCTGTATTAATTTTATCTGGACACTCGGAAAAAACCCATCATTGGCGGCGTTGAGGGTGGCGACGGTGGCATCGAGGGCACCGTCGGCGGCGATGAGGGCGGCGTCGGAGGCATCAACGGCGCCATGCGGCCAAGGCAAAATTTGCACAGTTTCGCTCTGGTCCGAACGCATTCCAATTTTTCTTCATGGATCCAATTTTAAGATATTTTGAGGGTAAATAAGAGTAGTAGAGCTTAATACTACCACAAACTAACGATAATTTATAATAAAACTACTATAATCGCGATAAAAGTAAAAAAAAAATATGGGTTGCCTCCCATGAATTGCTTGGTTTAACATCGTCATGCCGACCTATTCAGGTGTCATTCAGGTTGACTGATCATTAAAACCTCTTTAAAATTTGGTCTTGTACCCTCATAATATGATTTTAATCTGTGTCCATTTACTTTAAATCTATTTCCCATCTTCTGATCTTCAATTTTTAAGCTCCGTAAGTATAAACTTGAGTCACAGTAAAGGGTCCTAACCAACGAAACTTTAATTTTCCAAGAAATAACTTCAGCCTAGTATTTTAAAGTAAAACTTCTTGTCCTGGTTCAAAGTTCTTTAGGTTAATCTTCTGATCATGCCATAAATTTAATTTTTCTTATAAATTCTCTTGTCCTGGTTTAAATTTCTTCTGGTTAATCTTCCGATCATGCCATAACTTTAATTTTTCCTTATAAATTCTACGTTATCATAAGACTCATTTCTTAATTCTTCTAATTCATTTAATTGTAACAATCTCTTCTTATCAGCATCTTTCAAATTATAATTGAATTCTTTAATCGTCCAATATTCTTTGTGCTCCACTTCTAATGATAAGTGACAAGTCTTTCCAAAAATCAGTTTGTATGGGGTCATTCTAATATAAGTTTTATAAGTAGCCTTGTAAGCCCATAATGCGGTATCCAATCTAGTGGAAAAATATACTCTACTAGGGTTTACAGTCTTTTCAAGTATTTGTTTAATCTCTCTATTAGAAACTTCAGTTAACCCACTATAGGGTTTAGTCTTCTCAAGTATTTGTTTAATCTCTCTATTAGAAACTTCAGCTAACCCACTAGTTTGAGTGTGAAAGTCCTGTAAGCCCATAATGCAGTATCCAATCTAGTGGACCAATCTATTCTACTAGAGTTTATAATCTTCCAGTATTTGTTTAATCTCTCTATTAGAAACTTCAGCTAACCCACTCGTTTGAGGATGATAGGCAGTAGAGATTCTATGCATAATATTAAATTTTTCTACCAATCTCTGAATGTATTTATTCCTAAAATAAGATCCTCCGTTTCATTCTAGGCATTCCGTATCTAGTGAAAATATTTTTCATTAAAAACCTTGAAACACTTTTAGTGTCACAACGAGGGCATTCTGTATCTAGTGAAAATATTTTTCATCAAAAATCTTGAAACACTTTTAGTGTCACAATGAGGTAAAGCTTGTGCTTTAATATTTCATTAAAAATCTTGAAACACTTTTAGCATCATAACAAGGTAAAGCTTGTGCTTCAATCCACTTAAAAACAAATCTTGAAACACTTTTAGCGTCACAACAAGGTAAATCTTGTGCTTCAATCCACTTTGAAACGTAGTCTACTATAATTAACATGTATAAGTTCCCAAATGAAGGAAATGGTCCCATAAGATCTAATCCCTAAACATCAAAGATCTCAACTTCTAACATGAAATTCAGAGGCATTTCATTTCAGTCTACTGCAATTAATATATATAAGTTCCCAAATGAAGGAATAATTGGTCCCATAAAATCTAGTCCCCAAACGTCAAAGATCTTAACTTCTAACATGAAATTTAGAGGCATTTCATTTCTTCTAGTTATATTGCCTACTCGTTGACATTGATCACAAGTTTTTCTATATCTATAAACATCTTTAAAGATAGTAGGCCAATAAAATACATCTTGTAAAATTTTATAACTAGTTTTATCAATCCCAAAATGTACTCAATATTCATTTGTCAAGATTAGAAAATCATTTGATCCTGATAATAAAATTACAGACAGTTTCCCTGATGAACAACTTTATAATATTAATGAGTGGAAATATCATGGTATGCTAATATTGTTAATTATATGGTAAGTGATATTTTGCCACATATGCTGACACTGCAACAATAAAGGAAATTCATTCATGATACGAAAGCATATTTTTGGGATGAGCTTTATTTAAATTAACAATGTAAAGATCTTATTATGAGAAGATGTGTACCTTATGAGGAAACTGGTTATAAACTGGTTATAAAACACATTTAACTCTGATTAAATAAGATCTGAATTTATCTAAAGCGTACACAATGGCTAGTAACTCTTTTTTAGTGACAATATAGTCGATTTGAGCATCATTAAGAGTTTTACTAGCGTAGTATATCACCTTAAAAATCTTTTCATACCTTTGCCCAAGGACATCATTAAGAGTTTTACTAGCGTAGTATATAACTTTAAAAATCTTTTCATACATTTGTCCAACATTAAGATTGGCTAGTAACTCTTTTTTAGTAACAGTATAATTAATTTGTGCATCATTAAGAGTTTTACTAGAAGTATATAACTTTAAAAATCTTTTCATACCTTTGTCCAAAGACAGCTCCAATAGCATAATCAATAGCATCTTTCTTTTTCAGTAACAGTATAGTTAATTTGTGCATCATTAAGAATTTTACTAGCGTAGTATATGACTTTAAAAATCTTTTCATACCTTTGTCCAAGAACAACTCCAATAACATAATCACTAGCATCACACATCAGTATAATATAGTTAATTTGTGCATCATTAAGAGTTTTACTAGCGTAGTATATAACTTTAAAAAAAATTCAGTAAGAGTATAGTTAATTTGTGCATCATTAAGAGTTTTACTAGCGTAGTATATAACTTTAATAATCTTTTCATATCTTTGTCCAAGGACAGCTCCAATAGCATAATCACTAGCATCACACATCAATTCAAATGGTTTTTTGTCCAAGAACAGCTCCAATAGCATAATCACTAGCATCACACATCAGTTCAAATGATTTCTTGTCCAAGAACAGCTCCAATAGCATAATCACTAGCATCACACATCAGTTCAAATGATTTCTCCGAGTTAGGTGAAACTATAATAGAGGCTGTGATTAATTCATTTTTAATAACTCATAATCATTTAAATAANAAGTTTTTCTATATCTATAAACATCTTTAAAGATAGTAGGCCAATAAAATACATCTTGTAAAATTTTATAACCAGTTTTATCAATCTCAAAATGTCCTCCAAATTCATAATCATGACATTTCTGAATGATTAGCTCAGTTTCCTCATAAGGTACACATCTCCACATAATAAGATCTTTACATTGTTTATTTAAATAAAGCTCATCCCAAAAGTATGCTTTCGTATCATGAATGAATTTCCTTTGTTGTTGCAGTGTCAGCATAGGTGGCAAAATATCACTTACCAATTAACAATATTAGCATACCATGATATTTTCCACTCATTAATATTATAAAGTTGTTCATCAAAGAAACTGTCTGTAATTTTATTATCAGTGTCAGATAAATCATGATTTTCTAATCTTGACAAATAATCAGCAATTTGATTATCAATTCCCTTTCTATCAATAACTACAAGATTAAATTCTTGCATCAAAAGTATCCATCTAATGAACCTTGGTTTAGCATCCTTCTTTTGCATCAAATATTTAATAGTAGAGTGATCAGTATGAAAAACACATTTAACTCTGATTAAATAAGATCTGAATTTATCTAAAGCGTACACAATGGCTAGTAACTCTTTTTTAGTGACAATATAGTTAATTTGTGCATCATTAAGAGTTTTACTAGCGTAGTATATAACTTTAAAAATCTTTTCATACCTTTGTCCAAGAACAGCTCCAATATCATAATCACTAGCATCACACATCAGTTCAAATGATTTCTCCCAGTTAGGTAAAACTATAATAGAGGCTGTGATTAATTTTTTTTAATAACTCATAATCATTTAAATAGCTTTCAGTAAATTCAAATTTCTTGTCCTTTTTTAAAATTTGGCATAGAGGTTTGGTAATTTTTGAAAAAATTTTAATAAAATGCCTGTAAAATCGAACATGTCCAAGAAAACTCCTAACCTCTTTTACATTTGTAGGAGATGTTAGTTTAGATATAGCATGAATTTTTGCAGGGTCTGCTTCCACACCCTCTTCCGAAATTTTATGCTCTAACACAATTCCTGCTGCAACCATAAATTGACATTTCTCCCAATTTAGAACCAAATTATTTCTCTCACATAACTCTAAAACTTTTTCAAGGTAATTTAAGCATGCGTTAAATGATGTTCCAAATACAGAGAAATCATCCATATATACTTCAAATCCATCATCAATGAACTTACTAATCATGAACATCATACATCTCTGGAATGTTACATTTCCAATCCATCATCAATTAACTTACTAAATATAGACATCATACATCTCTGAAATGTTGCAAAATTAACTTACTAAATATGGACATCATACATCTTTGGAATGTTGCAGGTGCATTACATAATTAAAAGGCATTCTTCGAAAAGCAAAAGTTCCAAAAGGACTAGTAAATGTTGTCTTTTCTTGATACTCAGGAGCAATAGGAATTTGATGGTAACCGGTATATCCAACTAAAATAAATAAAATTATTTGTGCCCAACAAGTCTATCTACTATTTGATCTAAAAAGGGTAAGGAGAAGTGATCTTTCCTGGTGGGAGTGTTTAATTTTCTATAATCAACGCAAATACGTCACCTAGTAACTTGTGTGATAGGTATTAATTCATTGTTTCCTTTTAGTTCAACAGTCACTCCTCCTTTCTTAGGAATGCAATGAATAAGACTTACCCACGCACTATCTGAGATATTATATAATTCTCAAAATTTCCTTCTTAACTACTTCTTTCATCATCAGATTTAATCTCTTTTGTGGATCAACTCCTGANAACTCTGAAGATATAATAACAGGTAATGTAGATGAGTTTCCCAGAAACACTTACTTCAAGTGGTTAGACAATGTTTTGAACTCAAGTTCAGGTGATTTTATAATTGACTAAACTAGATTCTTATCAGCATTTCCTGTAATATCCAACATCTCAAATCTTTCTTGAGCATAATTTANAACCAAAAGCTTTCTTATATTTTTTCAATGTATCTAATACTCTTTGATCTTGCAAATTATTTAGTTATGAAGATATAATAACAGGTAATGTAGATGGGTCTCCTAAAAATACATACTTCAAGTGGCTAGGCAATACTTTCATCTCAAGTTCAGATGGTTTTATAATTGACACACATACTTCAAGTGGCTAGGCAATACTTTCAACTCAAGTTCAGGTGGTTTTATACTTGACGAAACTATATTTTTATCGGCATTTTCCGTAATATCCAACATCTCAAATCTTTCCTGAACATAATCTAATTCGTCCAAAATAATTTTGTCACTCTCATCAAATCACTCTTTCTCTTCAAAATGTTCTTTAAAATGTTATTTCATCNTCTCTTTCAACAGCAGGGTATTTCATAGATTTTGTAATGTTAAAAGTCACTTCTTGATCGTTAACTCTTATATTTAATTCTCTCTTTTGAACATCTATCATAGCTCTTCAAGTAGCTAAAAAAGGTCTCCCTAAGATTATAGGTTGTTCCTTATCTCCTTCCATATCTAAAACAATATCCACATTCTAAAATGATAGGTATTTCTTTATCTTCCTCCATATCTAAAGCAATGAAATCCATAGGAAATACAAATTTATCAACTTTTACTAACACATCTTCTATAACTCCCTTAGGATATGTAACTGAACGATTTGCAATTTATCAACTTTTACTAACACATCTTCTATAACTCCCTTAGGATAAGTAACTGAAGGATCCGATTTATCAACTTTTACTAACACATCTTCTATAACTCTCTTAGGATATGTAACTGAACGATCTTTTTATCAACTTTTACTAACACATCTTCTATAACTCCCTTAGGATAAGTAACTGAACGATCCGCTAACTAAAGAGTTTTTTACTAACACATCTTCTATAACTCCCTTAGGATAAGTAACTGAACGATCCGCTAACTGAATTGTTACAGAAGTAGGTGAGACTTCTCCTAATCCTAATCTTTTCAAAATTGTTAGAGGCATAAGATTAATGCTGGCTCCCAAATCACATAAATCTCTTCCATGAAATCTTTCACCGATAGCACACGGTATAGTGAAACTACTTGGATATTTTAATTTTTCAGGAAGCTTTTTCTGAATAATTGCACTACGCTCTTCGCTGAGTGCAACAGTCTCATAATCAATGAACCTCTTTTTCTTGTTCAAAATGTCTTTCATAAACTTCACATAATTGGGAATTTGCTCTAAAGCTTCTATAAAGGGAATATTTACTATTAATTTCTTAAGAATTTCTATAAACTTGGAAAATTGTTTATCCTTTTGATATTGCTTCAATCTTTGAGGAAACCGTGGTGGAGGTTTCTCCACAGTGATTTTCATTGGTGTAAGTGGATATTCTAAATCTAGGTATTCATGATCCTTTTCTTTTTGTANATAATTAACAATATCAACATACCATGGTATTTTTCACTCATTAATATTATAGAGTTGTTCATCAGGGAAACTATTTGTAATTTCATTGTCGGTGTCTGATAATTCATGATATTCTAATCTTGATAAATGATCAGCAATTTGATTATCAATTTCCTTTTTATTAATTACCACAAAATCAAACCCTTGCATCAAAAGTATCCATCTAATTAACCTTTGTTTGACATTCTTCTTTTGCATCACATATTTAATAGCAGAGTGATCAGTGTGCACAACACATTTAGTCCTAATTAAATAAGATCTAAATTTGTCAAAATCATACACTATAACCGATAACTCTTTTTCAGTAACAGTGTAGTTAATTTGAGCACCGTTAAGAGTTTTAATAACGTAGTATATAACTTTCAAAATCTTATCATACATTTGTCCAAGAACAGTTCCAATAGCATAATCACTAGCATCGCACATCAGTTTAAATGGTTTCTCCCAGTTAGGTGAAACTGTTATAGGGGTTGTGATTAGCTTTTCTTTTAATAACTCAAAGGCGTTTAAACAGTCTTTAGTAAACTCAAATTTTTTGTCCTTTTCTAAAAGTTGGTATAGAGGTTTCCTAATTTTTGAAAAATCTTTAATAAAACTCCTGTAAAAACCAACATGTCCAAGAAAACTTCTAACCCCTCTTACATTAGTAGGAGGTGTTAATTTAGATATAACTTGAATTTTTGCATGGTCTAATTCCATACCATTTTCCAAAATTTTATGCCCTAACACTATTCCTCTTGCAACCATAAATCTCCCAATTTAGAACTAAATTAGTTTTTTTGCATAACTCTAAAACTTTTTCAAGATAATTTAAGCATGCGTCAAATGAACAAATACAGAGAAATCATCCATAAACACTTCTATTCCATCATCAATTAACTTACTAAATATAAACATCATACATCTCTGGAATGTTGCATGTGCATTGCATAATCCGAAAGACATTCTTCGAAAAGCAAAAGTTTGAAAAGAACTAGTAAATGTTGTCTTTTCTTGATCCTCAGGAGCAATAGAAATTTAATGGTAGTGGGTATATCTATCTAAAAAACAAAAATATTTGTGCCCAACAAGTCTATCCAATATTCGGTATAGGAATGGTAAAAGGAAGTGATCTTTCATAGTGGCAGTATTTAATTTTCTATAATCAATGCAAATACACCAACTAATAACTTGTCTGATAGGTATGAATTCATTATTCTCTTTTGCTTCAGCAGTCACCCCTCCTTTCTTAAGAACACAATGAATTGGACTTACCCAAGCACTGTCCGAAATAGGATATGTAATTCCTACGTCCAACAATTTCAAAATTTCCTTTATGACTACTTCTTTCATCATTGGGTTCAATCTCCTTTATGGATCAACTCTTGATTTATATTATTCATCCAGTATAATTCTATGCATATAGATTGAAGGATTGATTCCTTCAATATCAGCTAAGATCCAACCAAAAGCTTTCTTATATCTTTTTAATGTATCCAAAAGTCTTTGCTCTTGCAAATCATTTAACTCTGAAGATATAATAACAGGTAATGTAGATGAGTTTCCCAGAAACACATACTTCAAGTGGTTAGGCAATGTTTTGAACTCAAGTTCAGGTGATTTTATAATTGACTAAACTAGATTCTTATCAGCATTTCCTGTAATATCCAGCATCTCAAATCTTTCTTGAGCATAATTTAATTCTTTGTTTTCTATTTCATCCAAAATAACTTCATCTTTGTCTTCAAAATCTTTTTTTTATTCAAAATATTCTTTGAAATGCTCGTTCAATAGATGTTCACTAATTTCCATGCGAAAACATTCATTGTCTCTTTCAACAGCAGGGTATTTCATAGATTTTGTAATGTTAAAAGTAACTTCTTGATCGTTAACTCTTATAGTTAATTCTCTCTTCTGAACATCTATCATAGCTCTTCAAGTAGCTGAAAAAGGTCTCCCTAAGATTATAGGTATTTCCTTATCTCCTTCCATATCTAAAATAATATCCACATTCTAAAATGATAGGTATTTCTTTATCTTCCTCCATATCTAAAGCAATGAAATCCATAGGAAATACAAATTTATCAACTTTTACTAACACATCTTCTATAACTCCCTTAGGATATGTAACTGAACGATTTGCAATTTATCAACTTTTACTAACACATCTTCTATAACTCCCTTAGGATAAGTAACTGAAGGATCCGATTTATCAACTTTTACTAACACATCTTCTATAACTCTCTTAGGATATGTAACTGAACGATCTTTTTATCAACTTTTACTAACACATCTTCTATAACTCCCTTAGGATAAGTAACTGAACGATCCGCTAACTAAAGAGTTTTTTACTAACACATCTTCTATAACTCCCTTAGGATAAGTAACTGAACGATCCGCTAACTGAATTGTTACAGAAGTAGGTGAGACTTCTCCTAATCCTAATCTTTTCAAAATTGTTAGAGGCATAAGATTAATGATGGCTCCCAAATCACATAAAGCTCTTCCATGAAATCTTTCACCGATATCACACGGTATAGTGAAACTACTTGGATATTTTAATTTTTCAGGAAGCTTTTTCTGAATAATTGCACTACGCTCTTCGCTGAGTGCAACAGTCTCATAATCAATGAACTTCTTTTTCTTGTTCAAAATGTATTTCATAAACTTCACATAATTGGGAATTTGCTCTAAAGCTTCTATAAAGGGAATATTTACTATTAATTTCTTAAGAATTTCTATAAACTTGGAAAATTGTTTATCCTTTTGATATTGCTTCAATCTTTGAGGAAACCGTGGTGGAGGTTTCTCCAAAGTGATTTTCATTGGTGTAAGTGGATATTCTAAATCTAGGTATTCATGATCCTTTTCTTTTTCTATATCCACTTTCTCTTTTTCAATTTTTATTTCTTTCTGCACTCTTGTTTCCAATTCTTTTCCACTTCGTAATTGTATCGCTTTTATCTGTTCTTTTTCTTGATCTTTAGGATTTAATTCTACAGTACTAGGAAATATTGCATCAAGCTTTTGGCACCAATGCATAGAGGAGTCAACTATATAATTTTTACACAACTATATAATTCGGGATCAAGATGCTATAAAGAACATTGATTAATCTAAAGTTTGAATAGTCCTAAAGATGGGCTAGATAGGGAAGATACTAACTCTCACTCTAGAGCTCCCTCTTCTCCCTCCACCTGGGGACTAACCTCTCATATAAAGACCTAAAATAATAGATTGAATTGGGGGCTTTAGTATGTCACTCTAAAGTCCTCTAACTTTACACCTTTTAAATTTTATTTTCCTATTTATTTAACCATATGAATTACATTCTCATCCATATAATCTCATGTGATTCTACCATTTGTTGACTGAGATAATACCATCACAGATCTTATATGTTCTCACAACAAATATTAACATCTCAATTGGTCTAATCAAGAAGTAAATGAAGTACAAGGATTACATCATCACAACTTATTTCAACATTATAACTCAATACTTCACACAACTTTTATTCAACACTTAGTTACCTATCATTTTAAGGAAAAAAAAATAAAGAAAACTACTTAGAACACATGGAGAAAACACAATAACAATTAAATTTAAAAGTAGAAATAATGTAAAAACATAAGAAGTTTAAATTAAAACTAAATGTAGTCACAAAGATAAAAACTTATCTCAAATTCCTCTCCACCAAACACTTGAAGTTCTTTTGAATCTCTTCCTTTCTCTCATAATCCTCCCTATCATAACCTTAGAGGGTTAAGATATTCCTATCTCACTAACAAACTCCAATGGATTCTTACTGAGAACTTTCTAATCACTTTCTTCTTCACTAGAAATGAGAAAAGTGAGAAGAAGCCCTAAATAAAATCCTACAACTCCTTACTTTTTTCTCTCTAAAAGTGCCTTAAGTCTTCTCTTTATATCTCAATTCAATCCAAGTCCTTTTTATAATTTTCCAAAAGGTGCTTTGGTGTCTCTCAAAATGTGTCTACATTCAATGAATCTTCCAAGAGTTGCCTCTTTTCAAGAGCCATTTCAATGTGTTTTTGTGCTCATTAACTGTAATCCACATTTTCACCAAGAGTTGCTTCAATCACCCCTTCAAAATTCACTCAAAATTTCTTGAATTTTCTTCATAACTACCTGATGCATAAGTGTGAGGTCTTCAGTGCTTAGGCGCGACCTTCTATGTCTCCTGGTGCTTAAGAATCAGTTCTAGGTGCATAGGCGCCATAGTTCATTTTCACACCTTCTTCATTTTTGCTCCAACTTTGATTCTTTTTCACTCTTTTCACCATATTTCATCCATTTAATTGTACCTGAAAGAAAAACACACAAATACCTTCTATTAAAGCACAATATTCTTAAAAACAGGTATAAAAATGTGTATAGAAATGCTATATATTTTAGGTGTATCAAGATCCCCCAAACTTAAAATGTTACTTGTCCTCAAGTGACACTCCAATATTTCAAAACCAAAATAAGCAGATTATGCAAATGAGTTTCTTTAGGATATTATAAAATTTGGCTTTAGAAATATAGTAGCCCAATTCAGAAAAGACTTTAGTAAATAAGACAAATTTAGAGTTTAGAAATCTTTAATGTGAAGAAGTCTGAAAATATGAGTTCCTATCTAGTTTAGAGATACTTGTAGATTTACTAAATATAGCGTTTAGGCATTCTACTCCCCCACTTAAAATTTTTATTAAGAATAATTATACTTACTATATTATATCCTTAAGCTTAAGAGTTTCTCAAGTCTTATACTTTAAAAAGATCAGATGTGGAACCAACTTTTGATTATGCACTAATCCTCAAGCTTCTCATCCTTTCTTTATGTTTTTTATAAGGTGAGGATTACTATATTTAGATAGGTCTTTAATAGATTTGAATTCCTCTCTTGCTTTCCTAAAGCAAAGGTTTGATATATATCATTTACTTAAAATATAATAATAGTTTTGAAAATTATTTTTAATAAAAGAAAGTTAAGTATTGAAAATAAAAGTCTAATCCTTCTATATTTTTCAAAAATATAACTTCTCCTACTAAAGATAGTTACACAATATTTATCATTTGTACACTAAAAATTTATAACTTTAAATTTTTCTTTATCAGTATAGGTTTCAACTAAATTTTCTTACTCATTTCTATATTCAAAATTTTACTTCCCTAATATAACTTCATACACATGATCAATTTTTTTAATAAAAATCAAATTTATTTGTAGCATATTTGAGAACAAATAAAATTCAAGTTTTGAAAATTGTTTTTCATCCCCCCAAACTTAAATTTTTAATAAGATAAAACATTTTAGCATAATATATATTGGTAGGAATGAAAACTAAAAATAAAATGCTTATAAAAATTTTCATATCCTAAAATTAAAAACAGGAGTAATAATTTATATATGAGGTTCAACAGACTTTTATGAAGTGGAGGATAACATAAAAGCAAACAAGCACAAACCAACATAAATTCATAATTAGAACATAAAGAAAATACATTGTAGTAAATTGAAAATTTAAACATGAAGTTCTTAAGTGAAAGTTAGCAATATTCTAAACCTCCCTAATATATCTGGAATAAGTTCTTCACAAACCAACAAGATAAAACTAAAGAAAAATGTTCACACAATCACTAACAAAAAAAATAAAACAAAAACATAATTACTCACAAAAACACAAATAAATTTAAACATCACAACAGTATCCAACACAACAAATAACAACATCTAACGAATTCCACCAAGAAATCTTTAACTTTAGAGGTGACCTACGTCAAAAATCACAAATGCCAGGGAAAAATATGACAATGGAAGTAAAAATGACAATTTTTAGATATATATTTTCACTTTTAATTAATCGCGAATCGAGTTTTAGTGAATCAGTGCTTAAGCGCGACTGGTTTGGCGCTTAGGCGCCTACCTCTCGGTTAAGCGCAAAATTTTGGCGCTTAGGCGCCAGTGCACACATAAATACACATCTTGCCAAAGTCTTCCATCTCTAAATGGTTTTATAAATCTTAATAACTATTTTCTTCCCCTTCTGTTCTCCTCTTTCTCAAAATTTACAAATTTTCACAATTTCAATTCAGCATTAAATAGCACATAATTTTTCACACAAACAAACACTTTCATTAATTTTTCAAAACAAATGCAAACATAATTTATACATATTTTCTCCAATCCAAAGATTCTTGGATGAGATGTCTTCTAATCATATCAATTCAAATACAAAACAAACATGACATCAAAACACATAGAACAAACAAACACTATTACAAATAAACACACTAAACTCTGGAACTTAATTCCATTCTCCTTCCAGTGGAACATATCCCGTCCTTTCAATTGTTTCTTCTGGGGCAATCAGAATATAAATTTGATAGAATGGACAACGGTGAAGAACTCTCATCGAGTCTTTTTCAATCCACTTAATTTTCAAATACATCACCTTGTTTGCTTCTTCTATATTACTTGTATGATTGAATTGCATTTTAAGATGCCATCCAATATGCTCCAAGTGTGTGTTAGTCTCATTCACTTTTGCTTCAATTGAAGCCACGTCAGCCTCAATCTTTGTGGTCTTCTCCGTTATTCCATCAATACTAACGGCTAGGAATTCATTGTATAACTTTTGCGCACTTTGACTTTTGAACCTCTTCTTAATGGCTTCTTCTTTCTTCTTCATTTCATTCTCCCAAGAAGACATTTTTGTAAGTTCTCTCACTCTTTTTCTCTTTACTTAGACTTTAGGATGAAAATTTGAAGTGGGGTAAAAATTCTCTTCATTCTCATGCTATTTATAGGCATTGGATGAAGCCTAGACCCACTACTCACATTCACAAACCCTTAAATAATGTTTAAAGCAACTAAAACACATTTAATGCTTCTAGAATCTTAATTTTTTACATTTTTCTAACTACCGCACTTAAGCGTCACATTTTGGTGCTTAAGCGTTGGTGCTTACTTTAGCACAGGTCAGCTTAACGTCCAAATATGCACTCTAACTTGTCTAAGTCATCAATTAAGGTATTAGAATCCTCACTATATCATTATATATTAAAAAATACTGCCACATTTTTCTTAATCAAACACAACAACATATCATTTAAAATAAATACACATTGATAACTATGGGTTGCCTCCCACAAAACACTTGATTTTACGTTGCCAGCTGGTCCCGATTCTCTTTATATATGTTAATGAGATGTATGCAATTTTATTCTTAATTTCCTTCATTATAATTCTTACTTTGGAATAAAGCCGAAAGCTTGATCCCAAGCAAAAGCTAGGTAAATTCTTAAATTCTAAGCAAATAAGAATAAATTTATACTATTTAAATATGGGATAGTACATAAGAATATAGTTGACCTCACTTTTGGTTGAGGTTCAGTTTTTCCTCTTTAGTAGCCTAAGGTCTAGCCATATGACTTGACCTCACTTTTGGTTGAGGTTCAGTTTTTCCTCTTTAGTAGCCTAAGGTCTAGCCATAGTGACCTCATTTTTGGTTGAGGTTTAGTTTTTCCTCTTTAGTAGCCTAAGGTCTAGCCATAGGACCTCACTTTTGGTTGAGGTTTAGTTTTTCCCTTTTAGTAGCCTAAGGTCTAGCCATAAGATTTTCTTATTGCCTATTCTTAGAAAACTAGATCTGGTTTTTGGTTGAGGTTTAGTTTTTCCTCTTTAGTAGCCTAGGGTCTAGCCATAGGACTTTCCTATTTTCTATTCCTGGAGGACTAGAAAAGGAACCCTCACCATTAGAAATTCCAAACCCCTCTTTGCTCAACTTGAAGTTCCACATGTTGGTCATAACCTCTAGCACTTAGTAGGTGGGGTCAGTATGGGGGAGCTCAAGGGGAGTCCCCAATAGGATGGTCAGACCTTAGGACTAACCCTGGGTGATCTGGTTTTGGTGGGGCTAACTTGCACACACTACACTCTCTCACATACTCTAAACCCTATGACCCTGTACCCCTAGTCTTTGGCTGAGAGGGTTACAACTAGCACATTGAGCATAAAAAATGAATCCTCATATTGTTCCTATTAATTTAGTATGGATTCATGACTTGTTAGCCCATTTTGGCCCAAAATTACCAAATTACCAAAATACTCCTACAACCCCAATATTTGCTAAAAAATCCCAAAATTACCAAAAACACCCAAAGTTGCCCAAAAATAATTTCAAACCCCTCACTACTACCTAAATTGACCAAAATTCACAAAATTACCAAATTTCGAAAATACCCACAAAATTGCCCAAAATTACCAAAATGCCCCTCATGACCTAAACATTCCAAAAATTTCAAAATCATCCCAAATATTCCCAATTTCAATTTTTTTCATCAATTTGACCAAATTAGTCCAATTTGACCAAAAGCCCCAATTTGCCCTTAAAGGCCCAAATGTCCCCAAATTAGCCCTAATCTTAGCCCAATTGACCCCAATCTTGACCAGTTCCAATTAAAAAGCAAAATTCAGCATCCCCAATTCTATTTTAAACAAAATTGAAGCCCAATTTGATCTAATGGCAAGTCTAATTTCATTCAAATCAAAAGGGCCCAATTTTGACCATATACCTAAATCAATCAAATTAGCCCATCAATTCAACTCAAAATCACTTGAAATTTTACCAAATCCTTCATGACATTCTCTGACACTGAACTCAACATTCAATTAGCCCAAATTTTAGCCCAAACTAAATTTACATTTTAAAATCCCAAGCCCATCACATTCAATTTCAAAAGCCCAAATCTATAGCCCACATGACAATTCTTTCTCTTCATCATCCATTTGATTAAAATCATTCTGAAAGTCCTAAATTCAAAATCAAATCATTCTAAATCAAGAATCAAGCCAAAATTCACCAAAAATACCAAATAAATCCAAAATAACTCCTCTTGAAAAGTAGCCGAGCCACATGCAAGCCATAAAAAAGCCATGAGAGCCTTGCCACATCATCAATCTTTTAATGACAAGAAGCCAAGCCACTTTCAAGCATCCTTAAAAAGGTTTTAACCCCTCCCATGAATCACTCTAACCCATGTTTAGCCAAGTCTCTTTGGATAGTGACTTATCCTCATTGATTGAGCTGAACCAATTGATCTCCTCTTCAGCCCAAGACCAACCTTGGTGGCAGAACCAAACCAAAATCATGATTTGACCCAAATTGACCCAAAATGGCCCTTTTCCCATACTATTTTAGTCTCATACATTTACACCCTAATTGACTTCACCAAGACCAAGCACTGACCTCGCTGAGCTAGATGGTGACCACTCCATGGCCAACCAGCCGCCTTGGTGGCCAGAAAACCCAAAATCAAAAGCTCCACCATGGAAAAAACTCAAAATTAAACCCATCCAAGCTGGCTCATCCCAATTGGAATTTTGCACATTGTTGGCATCCACATAAGCAGCTTAAGACACCCACCAATTTTTCATATTGGGCTCTTCTTCCCCATCTATTTAAACCCCCCCTCGGCGGCTAAAGGAGGAGAGCTTGAAATTCCTTGGGGAGACTCTGCCAAATTGCTTCCAGAGCTTCCTCAAGACCTCTTGAGTTCAACC